>BQNB010044783.1:16182-44675 GCA_026074375.1 Tanacetum coccineum | reverse complement strand
AGTATTCTACCAGTAGGAACTAAACTTAGCCTACCAGGACTAACTATGATAATAACCTTACCAGCAGGAACTACATACCTGCCAGTAGGAACTACTACTCTACCAGCAGGAACTACATACCTGCCAGTAGGAACTACATACCTACTAGTAGAAACTAAGTATTATAAATATTCCTAACAAGACTGATAGAGATGATACAAAATCTTAGACAGGATATGTCTTCATTTTGAATGGAGGCGCAGTGGACTAAGCTCCAAGCAAAGTACTACTGCAATGTCTGCTACAAAAGCTAAATACATAGCTGCTTCAGAAGCTGCGATGGAAGCTGTTTGGATTATGAAGTTTATTTCAGGGCTTGGTTTAGTACCAACAATAAACGAGCCTATTGGGATGTTTTGCGTTAATTCAATCGTAATTTATTTTGCCAACGAACAGGGAGTTCAGAAAGGCACCAGACACTACCATAGGAGATATCATTATGTTCGTGAGTGCATTGCACTAGGCGAAATAAGATTCCTTAAAGTTCACACAGATGACAATCTGGCTGATCCTTTTACGAAGGCTTTACCTAAAGGAAAGCTTACTCAACATGCTAGGAGCATGGGACTTCGTTTAGCTAGTAGTTTCATGTAGATCTGTGTTTAGTATTTGGATAAGGGATGTTTAAACAATTTATTTTATGATAATGATACTTGGTATTTTTGTTATATATATATCTTAAATTGTGTCCTATATTTGCATGTTTAAATCCGTGAATAATAATAGTTATTATTCTAAATTAATCCGTTGTCGATTAACAATATGAGAATATTGTTAAATTAAGACAATTCTGAGTGATTGGTGATATTGTAGATATTAAGGATGTGTCCACCAAACTCACATGATATTCATAAGATGAAATACTGGACTTCCCCACTACTAGAATTATAACATTTATGGATATGGAGTCATTAAGTGTATCTTGTAATATAATTTTGTTTTACTAATCCTGTAGACTGAGATGCAAGAGGTCATTGCATGTGTGGATTGTTCTTCTTGATTTAGTTCTAGTTATCCTGAATAAGGTAGCTAAATAAGGACTATTTCAGAAGTAATTATGAAGCATGTGACATGACACTTGTAGTCAACAAATAATTGTTCCTTCAATAGTTGAAGAATAATGTCACTAGGCCCCTCGTAGGGTTAATCAGATGTATGTGTGGCCGCACCCAAAAACTCATGTAGATATGTCTCAATGATTTTTGGTAATCTTGATTAATCATATATACGAGAAACATAATCATTAAATAATGGAATGACTATTGATCCATATCCATTTTTAACACAGTATCGAAAAAAAGGAATTGTAAATACATAAATCATTTATACGTGACTTTATGAAACCACACTCATATATTTTTGGGAGCATTGGCGTGTTGCTAGATGCTTAATGTTATTATATTATTTATACATGTCCACGTGGGAGCTGTTGAATATGTACACATAAATTAATATATGTCCGAAAAGTTTATTCGAGCCTACGGGGACGCACGCTTTAATACGTAAAATAATTAATAATAAATATATTAAATGTAATATATTTAAGTGATAAAGCTTAACGAGCGTTAAATATAAATATAAGTATTTAAGGGAGTTATGTTAGTTATTAAATAGTTTAAAGACTAATATATGAGATTTATAAAACAGGAAAGTGTGGGAATTGTTTCTTTATTGACTTAGTCAATTAGTTTCCTGTCTCTAAGAGGAGGTGAAATTTTCTAACTTGCAAGCCAAGTTGCATGCCTATATAAAGAGATATAGAGGATCATTGTTTTACATAACTTGAAAACCTAAATCCCTAAATCTCTCTTCTTCCTTTTTTTTCTCCCTCATCCATCAAACCAAACAAAACCTTTAGGGTTTTTCGTTTCTTTTGTTCGACCAAAACCAAACAACCCTTCGGGTTTTTCAAGTTGATTGATTCAAGAGTCGAAGATGTTTGGTTTTCTTTATCACTACTAGTACTAGCATACTTAATTGTTTGCTATGAACGTATTGTGTGTGTTGAAGTAGAGAGATCTACCTTTAGATCTTGGGTGGTTTTAGCGTGGTATTTATTATTATACACACGCGTATATTCAAGAAGGTGATTCGTTAATTGCTAAAAGGTACACGCTTCTTGATCTCTTTGTTAATTACTTATTCTATATGTGTTTATCTTTTCCGCTGCGTACTCGTGATTTAATTGGCCAATAGTTGTTAAAAACCAACAGACGCTACATTGTGTTTGGAATATATGATGTCTCAAAAGTTAACGGGGTGTTTTGTAAACATTTCACCTAGTGTGCATTAACAAGCAAAAGAACCCGCGCGTTGCGGCGGGGCTAATTTTTTCCCGAATAATTTTTTTTACGTTTCGGGGGGTTTTTTTTGGGCGATGCGTTATGGCGGGGCTAATTTTTAATATTTTCTTTTTTTGTATGATTCGGGGAAAAAAACTTTGCGTTGGGACGGGCTAATTTTTTCCCGAATATTTTCTTTTTTGGGACGGTTTTGTAAATTTTTTTACGGGAATTTTTGTGTAAGAAAATCGTAAATAGTTAAAAGGTGAGGGTCCGTTTTTTATTTTTATTTTTTACTTTGGGCCAGATTTTAGGCTATTTTTGGAAGAAAAAAAATTTGGCTGGGGAATTTTTTTTTTACGTTGGGACGGGTTAATTGTTTCCCAAATATTTTCTTTTTTTGGGACGGTTCGATATCTTTTTTTTGGGCCGATGAATGTAAAAAACTTGTGAACAATAAAAACTTGACGTGTTTTTTTGTTAATTTTTTTACGGGATTTTTTTTGTAAGAAAATCGTAAATAGTTAAAAGTTGAGGGACCGTTTTTTTTTTTTACTTTGGGCCAGATTTTGGGCCACATTAGTTTGTCGACACGCGTTGCGGCGGGGCTAATTTTTTCCCGAATAATATTTTTTTTACGTTTCGGGGGTTTTTTTTTGGGCTATGCGTTATGGCGGGGCTAATTTTTAATATTTTCTTTTTTGTATGATTCGGGGAAAAAAAATTTGCGTTGGGACGGGCTAATTTTTTCCCGAATATTTTCTTTTTTTGGGACGGTTTTGTAAATTTTTTTACGGGAATTTTTGTGTAAGAAAATCGTAAATAGTTAAAAGGTGAGGGTCCGTTTTCTATTTTTTTTTTTACTTTGGGCCAGATTTTAGGCTATTTTTGGGTTTTTTTTTTGGCTAATTTTTTCCCGGATATTTCCTTTTTTTGTACGATTCGGGGAAAAAAAATTTGCGTTAGGACGGGTTAATTTTTTCCCGAATATTTTCTTTTTTTGGGACGGTTCGATATCTTTTTTTGTGGGCCGATGAATGTAAAAAATTGTGAACAATAAAAACTTGACGTGTTTTTTTTGTTAATTTTTTTACGGGATTTTTTTTGTAAGAAAATCGTATATAGTTAAAAGTTGAGGGACCGTTTTGTATTTTTTTTTACTTTGGGCCACATTTTATGCGAATTTTAGGCTAGTTTGTCGACAAATGTGTATATTTGTAAAAAAAAAAAAAAAAACCAAAATCGGGGAGCCCGTTACTGTAGCAAACGGCCCACAGTCAAAACGACTGCGTTTTTGTAGTAATTTTTTTTATATGGCTTATGTGTTGGGCCTCATGTTTAAAGTGTTTTTTTTTTTGCTATATGGGTTTTTTTTAATATAATGGGTTGTACGTTTATGACCATATCGGTTATTTTAAAGTTATTAGGTATCGAAGATGTTTCCGCGGGTATTTTTTTTTTCTGAATAAATCGAAACTTTTGTAATATTTTTTTTTAACTCCTACTTTGTGCATACAAATAAAATTTAAAAAAAAAAAAAAAAAAACAATTGGGCTGGCCCAAAATGGGGCAGCCCGTTACTGTAGCAATAGGCAAAACGACGCCGTATTCTTCAGTGATTGTGTATATTTGTAATGTAATGTGCATTAATACATATTTGTTTCTGACCAAGTACAAGCTTAGGAATAAGTATATCATGTATTCTAAGAGCTCACAATGCAACATCATTGTTGGCACCATGTTGTCATAGCTTTAATGTTTCATTATCACCCTGGTAAGCGTTATAGTTATGGCATTGGTGGGGCGATGCTGAAATTAGTCATGATCGTGCATATGTGTGTGTTTTAGTGGGTTTATTTTTTAGTGTTATGACTTATTAGTATGAGTAAAAATGTGGTTTGGTGTTATTCTTGGTGTTATACTGATGTGGCAACACATTTTTGCGAAATCCATGTTACCACACTAGGCATCTACAATCGACTCGACTCAATTTAACCCTAAACATCTTTTAGTGTAAAGTGAAACAAGTATTTTCAAACGACGACCCAACCAGCTAAACTTGGCCTTGACTACAAAATTGTCCCGTTTGATCTCAACACCTTTTAAATTGATACTCAAATGCTCATTTTGTATTTTACAAAACTACTTACTAATTACTATCACAAAATATTAATCTATAGGTTGATTTGGAAAATGAAAAATTTTATGTCACTGTAAGAATCTAAAATGAACTTTTAACTCTAAACGTGAACCAGTTCCTCTCTAAGATGCTTTAATTTATGCCATTTATGTAATTGTCACATGTGTTTGTTGGTGGATTTATGCTTTCATATTTGATGTTTAATAGATTTTTTAAATCAAGTTTGAGGCACATACCAAAATCCCCCATACTAAGATATTTTCGTGTCCTCACGCAATGCCATAAGTAAACACTTAAGAAAACCAAGAATCTCAATCCCCCTCGACTAATTACCTCGAAAAGTAGCTAAGTGTTCATCAAGGGGAATTAAAGAATCAATAGCTTTGAAAAAGCCCCGTTTTTACCATTTTTAAATATTTACACTTATTCCCACACATATTTTTGTATTTTTCCCTTTTTCTTATTTTTTGTACTTTTCATTTCAAGCAACTAACTAACATGTATGACTTCCGTTATTTTTATAACCTTTAGGGTCACATAATAAGAAGCACTTTAATCCTAAAATGCCCAAAAAATGATAAATTTATCGTCCTCGACTTTTCACTCGTCCCAAACCAAGCTCAAAAACAAAATCACCGTTAAATATAAGTTAAGATGCTAACACTACTCATACTTGTACCTTGTGAAACTTTTCGCTCCCGACAATTATTATCTCTTAGGTGAATGTGCTAAATTTCATACAACGTTTTCCAAGGTTTCAAACCTTATTTTCAACACTTTTTACCAATTCGACACTTTTTGACAAAATTCTAAAATCTCAATCTTTAATGTTTACTAAAACGTTTTTCCCAAAATATCGTTCAATATCACTTTGTAAATACATTTTCACTTTCAAAAGTCCGTCAAAACTCTTATAACGACTAAATATCGCTTATTGGGCTTTAAGGCCCAATAAGGGTCCATTAGATATTTACTAGCCGGGTACCCGTGCAATGCGGCGGCGGGTACCCTGTGACTATATTTTGCGGCGAGCAAATATTATCCTGCTAAGCGTTTTTCTAACGAAAAAATAAAGAATCTCTGCAGTAAGTACCAGTAAGAGTTGAGGAGTGAAAGTGAGGGTATATTGAGAGACTATTTTCGCTGTAGCAAAAAATCATTTGCGTGTGGGAGATATGAAATGGTTTGTGTTGATTTATATTATGGATGCGGTTACACATTTTATTACATTATGATAGTAAGGATTTTTAAGCGGTTACACGTTTTTAAAATAATTATTGGATGCCGTTACAATGATGGTTTTAAGCGGTTACACTTTTTTATGATATGTGCTTATTTTTTAAGCATTGAAATGATAAACTTGGACAAATTCAATAATTATTTTTAACAGTGAACAATCACTACATAATAAAAAGAAAAAAAAAAAATTACTATAGAACGTAAGTAGTAGTTAAAATAAATTAGAACAATTCCAAACACCCTAATAATCACAAATCAAATATTAAAATTCTAACAATTCGACAAAATAAAACTCCCAAACGGGTTAATCATCATCGTCATCGATCATTCAAAACTACAATCAACCAAATCAGTAAGCATAACAATAAAAAAAAAACTAACTAAAATCCCTCAGCCACTTCATCAAAAGTTAATAGATTCAGATCAAAATGCTTTGCAGATCAATCATTAATTCATAAGACTCATCCCTACAAAATTAAAATCACCTCCAACCCTTATGCATTTGACATCAACGATGTAAGCCCTTAACATTTCTTGAAATCATCCTTGCAACAATTAACCATGATGTCATCAAACATCAATCACACAAGCAAATGCAACGACGCCCGCACACGACCTAGTCCAGTTAATGTCCCAATTTAATCATCCAATTCCAAAACAATCTTCACGTTTGATGCATAGAGTTTAGACGCGTTGTACAATTACCCAAAACAATTTAGTGGTGTGATGGTTGACGACTTAACTCCACAATCATATCAATCTCATTCCTCGATAATACATACTTATACTATTTAGCGTAAATAGATAAGTAATATAATAAATATTTATAATTATTAATTATAAATATATCTCGACAAGTCCATTCGGTACACCTTAGTCACTTCAAAATAATCATTATACGGTTGAAAATGAAACGTTTACTCATAATAAACACTTTAGAGAAGTTTCGAGAAAAATTATATTTTTCGTCTTTTAGTGAATTTATTAAATAAATAAAATAAAATAATTAAATATTATTTTATTATTTAAAATCAAAAATCATGTTTTTAAGAAATTTTCTAAGTATAAACTTTTTACGAAATTTCGACATGACTCGTACGTTTATACAACGTTTTTCCAAGGTTTCAAACCTTATTTTCAACATTTTTCACAAATTCGACACTTTTCGACAAAATTCCAAAATCTCAATCGTTAACGCTTACCAACACGTTTTTCCCAAAATATCGTTCAATATCACTTCGTAAATACATTTCCACTTTCAAAAGTCCATCAAAATTCTCATAACTACTACATATCGCTTATTGGGCCTTAAGGCCCAACAAGGGTCCATTAGGACATATATAAGTCCAAAATACTATTTAAGTCCAAAACCAAGGTCCATTTACATATATAAGTATATACTTATATGTAGAAATAATCCGGACCACAATAAGCCCTCCCATTAAGCCGCGGCTCAAATAGACTTATTGGGCCGTGAGTCCATAAACTCCAAAATACGTATATTAAGCTTTAAAATAAGCTATTAAGCTACGTATCGCTTTTGGTTACTACCATAAGCCTCAAAAATAGTCCACAACATACGCCATAACACAAAAATAATCAAAATCACTTTCCTAGTGATTTTGGGAATCCATTCGTGGCCTATAAGCCCAAATAAGCCAAGAAATAGCTTAAAAATAAGCCCGAATAAGCCATACAAGCTACTATAAAAAATAAGCATTCTAGCATCATATATTATTCAACCATCACGACCACGACATCAAAACTACAAAAACCCTCTTTTTCCTTTTCTTTTTACACGAACCAAACACCCCCTTTTTCTTTCGTTTCGCTTCCAAAAATCAATTTTCACAACGATCAACTTGTACAACTAACATCTATGCATCAAAATAAACCCAAAAGGACAAACGAAATTTAAATTTGAAAACTTACAAGAAAATCTTCAAATTTGTAGATTTCGACACGAACCGGACAACCCAAACGTTGTTTAAATGAATAACCAAACACTAGAATCAACCCCAAATATTTATGTCTTCATGTTTTCTTGATCAAACTTCAAAAATTATAAGAGTGTGTGTGTTGTAGGTGCGGACGAACACAAGAGAGAAGGGAGAGGATATTTTTTTGATTTTGAAAATGAACTATGTGTAAAAATGAGGATAAGGAAAGCATCTTATGTACAATTTGGACAAGGTTAGCTAAAATTAAGCCACCTTGTCTCCCTAGTCTTCTTTTGACCGGCCATGGTATCCCATGGGGTCTCGGGCCTTTCTTTTCGTGTCGGGATCACTTAAATACTCGTAAAACTCAACTGTAAAATTTACCCCAAAGTTAATTAGCATTTTTATTCACCTTAAAAATACTTTTCCATTAACCTAGAGTATTCACACGACATATTTTCACTTTAAACTCTTTCAAAACTCATTTGGACATTAACGGACGTGTCAGACTTGTTTTTCGGCATTTCTCAAAATTCACGGGTCGAACCACCCGGAATACAAATAACATAATAATACCTTCCAAAAGGGATTATTAATCACAATAAACCACAATTCATCACATATCTCATAAAATCACCACCGTCAACACGGTACCAAATTTGAATAAATTGACAAAAGTCAAATAGTCAAAGGACTATAAATGAAATATTCAGAACACAAAAAGGGCAAAGGTTACATCATGTACGCCCAACCATGTTCCTTGTGGATTATATTAATCCTTGCATAAACAATATAGTGGGAATCCTGTATTTAAAAATACATAATATGTATGTTAAAAAAAATTAAAGAATGTTATATATTTTGAAAATTATAAACAAATTAGGGTGAGTAACAAACCGGCTCCGAATCACGGATGTCACCGACCATCTTGTTTATGGCACCATAGAAGAACTCGGCTATGGAAACAACCTTAACTTCAGGTGAAAACAATTCGATCTTCACTTGATTAGCGTCATAACCATCACGTTCTTGCCATTATTTCCTTAGGCAAAATTAATACGATAGGTCACAGGGCCAACTTTCTCAATAATCTCAAATGGTCAACAAACTAGGTACTACCTTTCCCTTCTTCCCAATGAGTTACACACACCTTTCCAAGGCGACACTTTGAGCAAGACATAGTCACCTACACTAAACTCTAAAGGCTTCCTCCTGTTTCAGCATAACTTTTTTTGACGGATCACCGCGCAGCCTTAAGGCTTATCCTTGATCTGCGGAGATATACTTAGTAGTATCTTGCTCTAACTCAGGTACCTATCAACTGACCTTCTCTAACCTCAGCCCAACATAATTGGTGGAATGGACACTTTCTACCATTACCAATGCCTCAAACGGAGTGATGGATCTTTGTAAGTCGAGTTTGTTTAAACTTATATCTAGGATAAACAATAACAATGATAAATTAATGCACAACGGAATATAAATAAAACTCAAAGTTTTTGGAAGAAGGTTTTATATTCAAACGTTTCCACCAACCCTTAATATTATTTGATCATAATAATACGGTTACCTATCTCTAACAGTAACAGGGATTAAGGAAAACCTTGATTACCTTGAGGCTACATACAACTTAGACGTCTACATTGATCCAGTGTACCACACACACACACTTTTACTGGATACCTAAAACTATGTGTCTATGATCTCTTTATATAGAGAGATCATGGCTTACAAAGGAAGTTAACATAAGGATATAAACAAGTAAATCTTTTAAACATTAAGAAATATCTTCTGTTAGCTTTATCTTCTTAAGGAGATCTTCCAGAATCTTCATCTTTTGATATCTTTGACCAAATCTTCCATAATTCTCCACCAGCTTGTAAAATTCTAATCCTGGCGACTTAGTCCTTATGTTTCATTTTTTATTTATTGTTCATCATATCTAGAATCCCAACAAATCTTCTCCTATTTGAGATGACATTAATAAAACAAAGTCGTGTATCGATCTTCATCATTAAAGCCAAAGCTTCCCCTAAAGTTGAGATCATGGATCTCTTGATTATGAAAACAAATCTTCCATTTAAGTTGATTTTCATTTGTACCATGTTACACCAAGGATCTATAAGGTGCAAACTCCTATTATTATTTTTACCCGCTTTTTGTCGTTAAAAATCCAATAGAGGGATTATGAATGTAAGAAACTTGAATCTTTACAAAACTACTAATTCATATATCACACTACTGATCCAGCCTTCTAATGTCTCAAATTACCTTCCATGACACATAATAAGAATAATGAATTCAAGACAGTAGAAAACATTAATAGCGTAGTAATAACCAACTGTAGTAGTAATGAAAACCTTTCACCTCATGGGTTGATGAACTAATGACGGTATTTTAAACATTTTGGCAATAAGCTTCCCCTGAAACCCATATGTTAACCATCTCTTGAATCTTCAATTCTGTAAGCTATATGTAATGATCACTGATGAAGAAAACTAAGTATAACGAACTTGATGTAGAAGTAGAATAACCAAACTTGTGTCTTATATCTTGTACTATCCACGTGACGTCAAACTTATAAATAAATTTGTGAAATATAAGTAGATCGCAACCTCTTGACAAAAAAATCCTCATCTTCTATGAGACACACACTAAGTGACAGCAAATGTGAGCATTGAGTGCCATAAGTTTGTAAATCACACACCTTTGCTAGATCCGTCAAGTCTTTGTCACATCGTTTCTAAGCACGAATAAGTTATCTTCAAAGTTTAACACTCACTTTAATATATGATAAGAACACGTATTCAAAAAACTCCACTTCAACTTCAAATAGGTGATAAACAATCTTCTTCGTAACTAATTAATCCAATAAATTCCAAAACTAGCCTTTATAAATTTTAAGTGAATCTGAATCCAAACACACTAGCTTCCCCTTAAACCAGCAGTAGTAACCAATAGTAGTAACTCCTTTTATTGGCAGTATTAAGTATATGAGCAGCACTAACCTTGGTTTAAGTTCAACAGTAGTAACTGCTAACATTTACCCTAGCAGCAGAAACTTAATACTAGCAGCATTAAAAATATACTAGCAGCATTAATCATACTAGCAGCACTAAATATAAACTGACAGCATTAACCCTTAGTGATATTAGCACTAACATGAACTGGCAGCACTAATCTTCCTTTAGCAGCATTAACCAGGTATTTGGCAGTATTAACGTCTCCTGACAGCACTAACTTACATAAGCAGCACTAATAATCATAAGCAGCAACACTAACCTTCAAAGATAAGGCTTAGTAAGTTTTTACGCACATTCGTGCCAAACCTCTAAAAACATAACAAGCAGCATTAACATCTATACTTCCAATTATCAGCTTATATGTCTGTTGCTTCTTTGTACCTTCAATCATGTTGATACTTGCTGCTTCCTCTCTTGTTCATAGCATCGACTTTCTTGTTGTGTCAAAAACGGAAGACCAAACAAACTTCGTGTATTCTTGGCAGTAGAAACATCAACGCGAGCAGTACTAACTTGTAACCACTGTTTAAGGATACCTTTTCTCTAAGTATCCATACAGCGCTTTTTAGTGTCACAAAGCTGTCACGAATCCATCACAAATTAGCATAAAAACAAAAATAGAAATTTTTTGAACCTTGTTCCTTTATAAATTTGACATAAAACTCCTTGTTGATCCTAGATCGAGAGCCACCATGCTCTGATATCACCTAATAGGATCTTTGTAAGCTCAGTTTGTTTAGAACTTATATCTAGGATAAACAATAACAATGATAACATAATGCACAACGGAATATAAATAAGAACATCAAAGTTATTGAACAAGGTTTTATATTCAAACGTTTCCACCAAGCCTTAATATTATTTGATCAGAATAATATGGTTACATTTATTAAACTGTATCACGGGTCAAGAAAAACTTGATTTTTTTTTACCTTGAGGGCTACACCAAATCGAACTGATAGGCCACAGGGCCTACTTTCTCAACAATCTTAAATGGTCCAACAAACCTAGGTGCTAACTTCCCTTTCTTCTCAAAGCGTATCACACCTTTCCAAGGCGACACTTTGAGCAAGACATAGTTACCTACACTAAACTCTAGAGGCTTCTACCTCTTATCAACATAACTTTTCTGATGATCACGCGTAGCCTTAAGTCTATCCTTAATCTGCGAGATCTTCTCAGTAGTCTTTTATACTAACTCAGGTCCTATCAACTGACCTTCTCCTACCTCAGCCCACATAATTGGTGAACGACACTTTCTATCATACAATGCCTCAAATGGTGCACATATCATACTAGAATGATAACTATTATTATACGAAAACTCAACCAACGGAAGATAAACATCCCAACTTCCCCCAAAGTCTAGGACGCATGCTCTAAGCATGTCTTCCAAAGTCTGAATAGTACGTTCACTCTGACCATCGGTTTGAGGGTGATAAGCCTTACTCATGTCTAAAGGAGTTCCTAATGCCTCTTGCATTGACTACTAAAACCTTGATGTGAAATGATTATCACGATCCGATATAATCAAGATCGGCACACCATGTCTAGCAACTATCTCATTCAAATACAATCTAGCCAACCTGTCCGTATTATAATCCTCACGCATAGGTAGAAAATGAGCAGACTTAGTCAATCGGTCCACAATGACCCAGATTGTGTCATGCCCACTACTAGTCCTAGACAACTTAGTCACAAAATCCATAGCTATTCCTTCCCATTTCCATACGGGAATCTCAGGTTGCTGGAGCAAGCCAGATGGCCTTTGATGCTCAGCCTTAACCTTTAAACAAGTCAAACACTTACTAACATACTCAGCTATGTCCTTTTTCATTCCAGGCCACCAATACCTATCTCTAAGGTCATAATACATCTTATCAGCTCCTGGGTGTACAGAGTACTTTGACTTATGGGCTTCATCCATTATCAGGGTTCTCACATCACCCTTCAAAGGTACCCATATTCGATCTAGGTAGTACAAAGTCCCATCACTTCTCTGTTCTATCATCTCATCCAAACCTTTCTGCAATCCTGCAGACTCATCCACAACCTCCTTCTGAGCCGCTAGTATCCTATCCTTGATACTCGACTGAAGGGTCATATTCATAGCTCTAACTCTCTTAGGATTTACTTTCCTTCCTACTTAGGGCATCAGCCACCACATTCGCCTTACCAGGATGGTAGCGAATCTCACAGTCATAATCACTAAACAACTCTATCCAGCGACGCTGTCGCATATTCAACTCCTTCTGACTAAAGATATGTTAGAGACTCTTATGATCCGTATATATGACACTCTTTGTCCCATGCAAATAATGTCTCCAAATCTTAAGTGCAAACACAACTGCACCCAACTCTAAATCATGGGTCGTATAATTCTTTTCATGAATTTTCAACTGCCTAGACGCGTAGGCTATCACCTTACCTCTTTGCATTAACACACAACCTAGTCCTATCCCGGACGCATCACAATATACCACAAAGTCTTCTGGTCCATCGAGGAGAGCTAGAATAGGGGCATTACACAACTTATCCTTCAAGGTTTGAAATGCCAATTCATGTTCCTTACCCCAATCAAAAGTCTTACACTTCCGAGTCAAAATAGTAAAAACAATAGCTATCGTAAAAAGTATTGGATGAACCTATGGTAATATCCAGCCAATCCTAAGAACGAACGAACCTCAGTCAGAGTTCTAGGGGCTTTCCAATTCTTAACAACTTCAATCTTACTAGGGTCTACATGAATCCCATTACCATTTATCACATGCCTAAGAAACTGTACTTCTCTTAGCCAGAATTCACACTTAGAAAACTTAGCATACAGTTTCTCCTTCTTGAGCAGTTCCAAGACTAACCTTAAGTGTTCTACATGCTCCTCCCGAGTCTTAGAGTAGATTAAGATATCGTCTATAAACACTATCACAAACTTATCAAGATAAGGCCTACAAACTCTATTCATCAAATCCATGAATACCGCTGGTGCGTTAGTCAGACCAAAGGGCATTACTGTGAACTCGAAATGTCCATAACGAGTTCTAAACGCAGTCTTTGGAATGTCATCCTCATGCACTCTCAGCTGATGGTATCCGGACCTAAGATCTATCTTTGAGAAAAACTGCGACCCTTCTAGTTGGTCAAATAAATCATCAATCCTAAGAAGCGGATAACGATTTTTAACAGTCAACTTGTTCAATTCTCTATTGTCACACCCCTAAAATCGGACGACAGCGGAATAGTAACATTAGGGTGCGACTTCATAGTCCATACGCACAAGTCACAGAAAACGACCTCAAAAGAGACGTTTAAATAAATTTCACATTCGTTATATTAAAATCAGAGTTTACAAAGGATCCCATTTATAATGCAATAGAAACATTTTTTTAACGTTTGTCGAATGGTATACAAGTTATTAAGCCTTCAAAAACATATCCGCGCGACTCAAATGCTCCCAATGCTCCACTAGCAAATAATAACCTGAGAAAATACATGCAAAAACGTCAACAATAATGTTGGTGAATTCATAGGTTTAAGTAAAATCAGTGTTGAAATAATTTAAGAAATATTGCAGTAGGAAAAGAAGCGTTACGGCATTTCAAAGTGTTATTTCCGAAATCCAAGAAGTGATTTAATAAATCTAGTAATGTTCAGTAGTGGACCACAAGATCGAAGTACTCGTAAAACTCAACCGTAAAATTTACCCCAAAGTTAAAAAGCATTTTTATTCACCTTAAAAATACTTTTCCATTAACTTAGAGTATTCACTTGCCATATTTACACTTTAAACCCTTCAAAATTCAATTTGGACATTAACAGACGTGTCGGACTCGTGTTTCGGCATTTCTCAAAATTCACGGGTCAAACCACCCGGAATACACATAAGACAATAATACCTTTCAAAAAGGATTATTAATCACAATAAACCTCAAATCATCACATATCTCATAAAATCACCACCGTCAACACGGTACATAATCTGAATAAACTGACAAAAGTCAAATAGTCAAAGGACTATTAATGAAATATTTAGAACACAAAAAGGGCAAAGGTTACATTCTACCCCCCTTAAAAGAATTTCGTCCCCGAAATTTAACTACTAACATCACTAAACAAATGCGGATACTTCAATTTCATCTGATCTTCACGTTCCCACGTAAATTCAGGACCACGTTTCGAATTCCACCAAACCTTGACGATAGCAATCCTACTACGCTTCACCTTCTTAAACTCCCTTTCCAAAATTTCTACAGGCTCTTCTACAAAATTTAACTTAGCATCAACTTGGATCAGCCAAACACTTCTTAAGGTTTGACACGTGAAACGTGTCATGAACACCATTCAACTCTTCAGGCAAATCTAATCGATAGGCCACAGGGCTTACTTTCTCAATAATCTCAAATGGTCCATCAAACCTAGGTGCTAACTTGTAACACCCCCAAAATCAGGTAGCAGCGGAATGGTAACATTGGGGTGCTACGTCAAAGTACAACAATCAAGATATAGAAAACGACCTTAAATGGACGTTTTATGATAAGATTTTATTCGATGCCATAGCAAAACATCATAGTTCATACATTAGGTCCCATAAGTTTTAAAAGTCATAAACATTCTTAATTAAACAAAAGCTTCATAATACCAAAATTGGCGAACGACACTTTCTACCATACAATGCCTCAAATAGAGCACATCTCACACTAGAATGATAACTATTGTTATACGAACACTCAACCAACAAAAGATGAACATCCCAACTTCCTCTGAAGTCCAGGACGCACGCTTTAAGCATGTCTTCCAAAGTCTGAATAGTACGCTCACTCTGACCATCAGTCTGAAGGTGATAAGCCGCACTCATGTCTAAATGAGTTCCTAATGCCTCTTGCATTGACTGCCAAAACCTTGATGTAAAATGACAATCACGGTCTAAGATAATCGAGATCGGCACACCATGTCTAGCAACTATCTCATTCAAATACAATCTAGCTAATCCATCCATCTTATAATCCTCACGCATAGGTAGAAAATGAGTAGACTTAGTCAACCGGTCCACAATGACCCAGATTGTGTCATGCCCACTGCTAGTCCTAGGCAACTTAATCACAAAATCCATAGCTATTCCTTCCCATTTCCATACGGGGATCTTAGGTTGCTGGAGGAAGCCAGATAGCCTTTGATGCTTAGCCTTAATCTTTAAACAAGTCAAACACTTACTAACGTACTCAGCTATGTCCGTTTTCATTCTAGGCCACCAATACCTATCTCTCAAATCGTAATACATCTTAACAGCTCCTGGGTGTACAAAGTACTTTGACTTATAGGCTTCATTCATTATCAGGGTTCTTATGTCACCCTTTAAAGGTACCTATATTTGATCCATGTAGTATAAAATCCCATCACTTCTCTGTTCTATCATCTCATCCAAACCTTTCTGCAATCCCGCAGACTCATCCACATCCTCCTTTTGAGCCGATAATATCTTATCCTTGATACTTGACTGAAGGGTCATATTCATGGCTCTAACTCTCTTAGGCTTTACTCTTTCCTTCTTACTTAGGGCATCAGCCACCACATTTGCCTTACCAGGATGGTAGCGAATTTCACAGTCATAATCACTAAACAATTCTATCTAGCGACGTTGTCGCATATTCAACTCCTTCTAACTAAAGATATGCTGGAGACTCTTATGATCCATATATATGACACTCTTTATCCCATACAAATAATGTCTCTTAATCTTAAGTGCAAACACAACTGCACCCAACTCCAAATCGTAGGTCGTACAATTCTTTTCATGAATTTTCAACTGCCTAGACACGTAGGCTATCACCTTACCTCTTTGCATTAACACACAGCCTAGTCCTATCCCAGATGCATCACAATATACCACAAAGTCTTTCGGTACATCGGAGAGAGCTTGAACAGGCGCATTACACAACTTATCCTTTAAGGTTTGAAATGCCAATTCATATTCCTCACCCGAATCGAAAGTCTTACACTTCTGAGTCAAGATAGTAAGAGATTAGCTATCTTAGAAAAGTTTTCAATAAACCTACGGTAATATCCAGCCAATCCTAGATATTGGAACAAAACCTTCTGTCGGGAGTTCTTGGGGATTCTAATGCTTAAACGATTAAATCTTGCTAGGGTCTACATGGATCCCAATACCATTTATCTATGCAGAAGAAACTGCACACTTCTCTTAGCAAGATTCATACTTAGAAAATCTTAGTATTCAGTTTCTCCTTCGTGAGTAGTTCCAAGTCTAACCTTAAGTGTTCTACATGCTCCTCTCGAGTCTAAAATAGATTAAGATATGTCTATTAACACTATCACAAAACTTATCAAGTAAGGCCTACAAAACTTATTCATCAAATCCATGAATATCGTGGGTGCATTAGTCAGGACCAAAAGGCATTACTGTGAACTCAAATGTCACATAACGAGTCTAAACGCAGTCTTTGGGTGTCATCTTCATGCACTCTCAGTGATGGTGGTCCAGACCTGGATATATTTTTGAGAAAAAACTACGGACCCTTGAAGTTAGTAAATAGATCATCAATCCCTAGGAAGCGAATAAACGTTTATTAACAGTACTTGTCAATTCTCTATAGTCACAATGCACATCCTAAAACAACCATCTTTTTCTTAAGGAACAACACTGGCGCTCCCCAAGGCGATGAACTTGGTCGAATGAAACCTTTGTCTAGGAGTTCCTTGAGTTGTCTGACAACTCCTCAAATTCAAAAGGTGTCAACGATAAGGAGACTTTGCATTGGTACAATCTCTCCTACTAGGATTACTACGATCCGAAAAACTTAATTTCCCGGAGAGGTGGCAATCCTGATAAATCATCCAGAAATACCTCGGGAAAATCTCTAACCACAACAATCTCTTTTTGTTTCTTATCTCTAGCCTTAGCACTCTTTAGTTCGCCTTCATTGTTCTTCTAGTTTCCACCTATACATCTTAGCACTTTGCCATCTAGTAGTGGTATCCTTACTACTTTCTCATGACAAATTATTTCAGCCTTATGATTAGACAACCAATCCATACCTATAATCACATCAAAACTCCCATGCCCAAAAGGTATCAAATTGATGTCAAAGACATGACCCTCGATTTCTAGTTTGCAACCCTTAATAACCTTATCAATCTCTACTAGCTGCCCGCTAGCTATCTCAATCTCATATCTGAAACCTAATTCGGTGGGTTTATGCCTAAACAGAGGTATAAAAGTAGTGGAAACAAAACTATAGTCGACACCAGAGTCAAATAAGGTAGTGGCAAAATGATTGTTCAAAGTAAACGTACCCGTCATAATGTTCGGATCCTGGCGAGCTTCCTCTGCTCCCAACATGAATGCCCTACCCCTAGCTTGGTTCCCTTGGTTTCCACGACCCTGACCCCCGTTATTAGCAGCAACTTGGTTTGGACGATTTCCTTCTGGTCCTTGTGCCCTATTCAATCTAGGACAAGCTGACCTGACATGGTCGGTACTACCACACTCATAACATGCCCTAACAGTTGGGTTTCTAGCATTGACAGGATTTCACATTCTCGCACGACCTCTTTAATCTTTTGCCAAATGACCCGGCGGTTACAGTTGAAGAATGTGCGACAATGCCATCAGGTGCATGGTAGGGAGTTGCAGGGTGGTACACTTGGGCTAAGTACCCGTATTCTCTCTTCTTACAGGGTTTGCAACAGAAGCAAAAACATTTCCAGTCCTAATCCTCTTATTATCATCCCTACCATTGTTATCCTTGCTAAGTTCCCTCACATTTCCTTTTTTCTCAACCTTCTTAATTGATCCATTCCTAAAAGCCTCATCGGTCAGTGCACCAAAAATCTGCACAGCCTTTTGTATAGTCTTTGGCTC
The DNA here is from genome assembly GCA_026074375.1 of Tanacetum coccineum. Lineage (NCBI taxonomy): Eukaryota > Viridiplantae > Streptophyta > Magnoliopsida > Asterales > Asteraceae > Tanacetum > Tanacetum coccineum. Next base: position 26,136 of record BQNB010044783.1, on the reverse strand, counting down.
CGTTGCTGCCACCATCCCACAGATCTGTGGAGCAAGGCCATACACATACCTCTCAATCTTCCTACTCACAATCTTCTGTATAGTCAGCCTTTTGTATAGTCTTTGGCTTCGTTGCTGCCACCATCCCACAAATCTGTGCAACAAGGCCATACACATACCTCTCAATCTTCCTACTCTTTAGAGTCACCAAATGTGGAACTAACCTAGCCAACTCATGAAACCTATTAGTATACGCAGCATGGCCAACCCCAACCATGGTGTGATTCTACAACTCAGTTTCTAACTTTTGCATCTCATGACTAGGACAAAACTCTTCTATCATCATAAACTTAAAGTCATTCCATGACCTACTAACAGCAACTCTGAATTTAGCGCTGCGGATCTGAGAGTTTCACCACGTTAATGCCTCACCCATAAATAAACCAGCAATGTATTTCACTTTTTTGGTCTATTACTTTCAACACTCATATCTTGCATCGGACACCTTTTTCTCAATCCAATCGAATAAGAATTACAACACATCTTTTACCATATTATTCATTAGGGTTAAAAGCTAAGAATCATTATATGAAAACTCCTACCTGGTTTCCATTTACTAAACATTCTCAACGTTCTCCTGAACGTTCTCGTTAACCACATTACCATTTTGATTTCCAACATTTCCTTGGTTACCAACCTAAGCTAGCATGGCGGGTAAGAGGTTCTGCAATTGCTAGGCAATGATCGTTGAGAAGTCGGGTGCTCCTCCTACACCCCTATTGACTTCCTCTACATTCTCAGTGACTCCCTCTACGCCCCTATTAGCTCCCAAACCCTGGTCGTTTCCTTGACCATTTAATTCATCAACATGCTCATCATTACCTCCCCTAGGTCCTCTACCTCTTCCACCACCTCTACCAACCCGTCCACCCGTTCCCCCTCCTCGTGATTCGGCAACAGGCCGGCCAGCCCTTAGGGTCCTCTTCTCTTGGCGGCATTATCCATTACCGAGGGTGAATATGGGCAACATTTGCGTAGGTGGAAGACTAAAAATATATATAGAATATCTTACTATATATATAACTATACACATAATACCACCTTATGGTGTCAACATCGATTTGTGTGAACGACATTACTAAATACGAGTGAGTTGTGATACGCTTATAACTGCGTTGGCCAACCGTATTTTTTTTCATCTTTCCCGTCGTACTCAATATTGACTCACAATATTTCAATGAATGGTCATAAATATAAAGCACCAACCACGAACACGCGTAAAGCATGCAAAAGCGGAACAACGCGCACATTGATTTATATGCAACAAATGACGGATCTAGGTTTATAGTTAGGTCAACCCAACTTCTCTGTGTAACCTTAACTTGATTACCCAATCGGTCACACCCGACTGATGGCGGAAACTCGAGATGTACATAATGATCAATCATAACACAAGATACAATATAGAGAAAACTACAATGCATAAACTTTAAGTGTTACGAAGACCATCAACCTCGAATAACCTCGAGTGATGTCCCAACTCATAATCAAATCCGAAATTTCTTACAAAATCTAATAGCCCACACAGAAGTCCAAATCCAAACTTAAACCAAAATCTTCCAATTACTAAAACCAGATAAAAATAAACTAGCAAGACTTCATACGAGAAATCCACACGGGATACTTCTAAGTCTGCTATCATATAACACCAACTTATTCCTCTTTCACTTCACCTGAAAATGATACTCGAAAACGTCAACAATAATGTTGATGAGCTCGTAGGTTTGACCTTAAACCCAAAAGATGTGCCAATATTTAAAACAGTGGACAATAGTGCAATATGACACTAAATATATATGCAAACACCCATGACTAGCATCTTGATAGCCATGTTACAAAACCCAGCATTCCGCTAGTCAAATATTGTAGTCACTTACGCAACCTATAAGGGCCTACCAAGCTAGAGCATAAATTAGGACAGGACCACATTACTTCCATGGAAGTGTATTCATCTGCTCATTAAAACTATACAATACTGGGTAGGCGTACACATCTGATCTATAAACGATCATACAAATACTCGGATAGGCGTACCCCTCCGATCCAAACAATCATGTGACACATAATATTCACATAGCATTCATAAGCACATATCGTGTCCCAAAAAACAAAACCACACTTCGCACAGTTCAATTTAAAACAGTTCAAAACACATTTGAGTATCATTTTCCCCTAACAGAAAAACAGTAGAAAAATGAGGCTACGAGAACTTACCTTAAGCAACCAAATCTCAATCACACAAGCAAATGCAACGACGTCCGCACACGACCTAGTCCAGTTAATGTCTCATTTTAATCATTCATTTTCCAAAACAGTCTTGATATTTAAGAAATCACATATCCTTTTTATACCAAAAATGGCCCTTAAATGAACAAATTGTGCAAATTATGCTTGTATATTGCTTGTTTTGTCATTTGTGATGTGTAGGTACGGATATTGCAAAAATCACAAGAAAACGGTCAAAACCGGACAAACACGGACACGAGACGGAAGAGTACACAAGAGATGGAAGTTTTCTATCAAAAGGTCAACAAAAGTCAATTTGGTCAACTCTTGGTCAACCATAAAAGAACAAAACCTTGAAATCACCAAAACAACCCTTGATGTTAAACCAATTTCATAAAAGCCCTTAAATTAATAAAACCCCCCCACCAGGGTTAGTCCTTTTTATATAAAAGACTAACGGTCGTTATCTCCTTTATAACCCAAAACCCTTTTAATATTTACCCGAACCCAAATCCTTTTAATATTTACCCAAGCCCAAAAATTAACCCATGGCCCAAGTCAACCCCCATTATAATCCAGTCAAACACAAAACGAATAAAATTGGGGGGCGGGAAAAACAGTTTTTACTGTTCACCGTCTTCCCCAATTCACCATCTCTAAAATTAACTAGATTAAAGAGCAATTAACCCACTCCCTTATGTGGCACGAGAGTTTCTCATGTACGAAGCTGCTAACTCAGCCAAAGAAAATCGTCAACCTTATTGCTATGAGTTGGTCAAAGTTCTGACTGGCAAGGCTTGACGTGGGGAAGGGAAAACTAAAATACCTCTGATGAAAATTTACATTGAAAATTCAAGCCTAAAAGGAAGCAAAGACTCCTGACACACGGATTGCCTCGCTGGGCAATCCGTCTACGTGATCACATATTGATCCAACGGTGAAGATTGAAGATCCAATGATTGCAAGGATTAAAAGGCTGAGATCATTTGGAGCGTGTGAGACCTAGAAGCTTCTCTCTCCAGCTTTTTAAAGAAGCTCCTCCACTCACTCACCAAACGGGGCATGTACGGAGTAGTTTTAGAGAATAGCTTGTAGAATTTGCTTAGTAATTTTCTTTTCAAAATCGTTTTAGCCTTATCACATTTTAACTTAATGTAATTTATTTAAGCTTGTAACTAGTTTCAATTATAAAATGTTTTTTTTGGAATTTGATCATTTGTTACTTAATGTTTTACCTTAATGCAAAACTATTTGATTAAGCTGTCTTTTGTTCACATAAGCTCATTAAGCTCTTAAATCTACTCATAAGCTAGTTATTAACTCAGTTAAGCTCACAAAAGCTTAACTGAGTTTTATTACTCAAATCTTCACAATTAAAATTAGGGGTGTTCACGGGGCGGTTCGGTTCGGTTAGTTGGAAGATTTAAACTATCCGTCGCGGGGCGGGTAATTAATTTTTTACTTACCGTCCCGAACCGTCTAGGGGGTAACCGGACATGCGGGTACCCGAAGTGATCGGTTACCCCGCGGTTCGGGTTCACGGTTAACGTTTTTTGACGTTTAATAGAGTGTAACCGTATAAAAAATTATAACATAGGTCTAGAAATAATATGTATTTCTAGTAAATATTAAAATGAACTGTGAATTTAAAAGTCATATTAAAAATTACAGTTTTTCGTTACAATAATTGCATTCAATTATTCATATTATAACATATTAACAAAGAATAATTACTCGACGTTATACATTACGTCACATTAAATTAATTTTTCACACATAGATTTTACAAATAGTTTACGTTACGAGCGAAAAAGTCATTATACAATAAAGTATTGCATTTAATCGGTTAATATTGCTACAATTATTTGAATATTAGTTAGAAAATAATCATGTATAATTGCACGGTCGGTTCGCGTAACCACGGATATCTAAAAGCAAAACCGCTAACCGATCCATTATTTAAGCGTGTTTTTCGGTTTCGGTTTTTTTCCAGTTTCGGTTTCTTCGGTTTCGGGTTTTTTCGGTTTCGGATTGAGCGGTTCGGCTCGGTTTGTCGGTTTCACGGTTTTTTTGAACACCCCTAATTAAAATACCTCAACTAAAAATGGAAGGGAAGCCAAAACTAGATGGGCTTCCAATACCCCACCAGCATATCCTAGGATAAGCTAGACGCTTGTTGACTTAGCTATAAGAGCATTTGATTAAGCCTTGATTGTGCCAAGGCTTTGATAAGTCTCTTTTTTCTATTTTATAGCTTTTAATTGCATTATAACTTAATCTTGCTTATTACTAGCTTAATTCTGCTTAGATTAGCTTATTGTGCTTAATTTAGTTGTTTTATGCTTATTATGTTTACTTGTGTAGATTTAAAATCTTACTTGGCTTATTATAAGTTATAAAACAAAAAATAAAAAAAAAAATATTAGCATTTAGTAATTAGCTTATCAATTTGGCATTTTTTGTTGTTAAAAAGCTGCCTATTAGACTGTTAAAGCTTCTCGCTTATTTTGGTATTTGGTCTTTGTTCATTATTTCTCATCTTCATAAGCTAAAAATGGATTTTGGCCTTTTTAAGGGGTGTTTGGCATAAGGCAGTACTAACTCAAGTTAGTACTGCCAAGGCCATTTGGTCCTTAGGATTGGTTTAAAATTACATTTGTAGGTTTATAAGATTGGATTTAAGGAAATTTGTAAGTTTAAATTAGCTTTCATTTATGTGAATTAGCTATAGTTTAGTCTGTTAGTTTAAGCTCAGTCCTATTAGCATCATTAGCTTAAGTTTGTTTTTACTTAGAATAGTTGCTTAAATTGCATTTGATTGAGTGTTTAAAAGTGTAGAAACAAGGATCTATAGACTGCACTTGTAGGTTTTAAAAAATTAGATAATTTGTGTGCAAATTGCATCAATATAAATAATAGACAAGTAACCCTTTTCAATCTTAATTTTCAGATGGTTATAATAGTTTTTAGGTCTTGATTTTAAGATTGCTAGTAGCTTATAGGTTATAATAGATCTGTTTCAGCTTAATTTGTTTTCAAAAGTCCATTTGATTATCTGTTTTTAAGCTCAAAATAAGCAATTTATTTTTTTTAAACCAAAAATTTACTCAGCTCATACTGAGTACATAAGTTGTTTTCAATCAACTTTTTCTTTGAGCCATTGAATTTCAAACTATGTTTCAAAAACTGTTTCATGTAGCTTTTTGGCCAGGGTTTAAGGTAGTGTAAGCTAGATTGTCGTAAGGATCCTTTTGCTTATCTAAAAATAAGTTCAAAAGTATCTCATTGTCTGTTTGGTATCCAGTGTTGTCAAAATGCTTATTTGAGTATTCTAGCTTATAGCTTAAGTTCTTTGTTTAGTTGTTGTTTAAACTTGCTTATTAGGTTAATTTTAGTAGTTCATAGCTTATTTAGTTTTAGCTTTAGCTTAATTTAGTTTTAAGATAATCAAAGTTTTGTTAAAAAGCCTGAAATTGCTAAGTGTTTCCTGTTCAGTTTAATTAGCTGATTTTATAGTTTATTTTAGACTTTCAAAAAAAGATGATTTCACAATAAACAGTTTTCTTATAAGCTGTTTAAAGATTGCTTTTCAAAGTTTTGTAAATAGAAAAATAAAAAGGGTAATGAGGAATCCGGGTGAGCAAGGCTCGAACCTGACCTCACACTTGATAACAACACAAACACCACACACCTCACACCAACGTGCCCTTGGGACTTTTCTGTCTAAAGGTGCACCTTTAATTCTTTTAACCCCTTTTTCATTCATTCTAAAATTAAGCAATTCGAATGCTTATCAGGCTTATTTATCTGTTTACATTTTTCCTGTACTCCCTTCATGTTTAGCTATTTTTAGAATTTTTTTCTTGGATTTTTATTTTACACTTTTATATTTTTAATAATTTTTCTTTATTAAAATCTTTAAAAAAATCATAAAAAATAGAAAAAATAATCAAAAAAATATAATTCTTTTTCTGAAAATTTTCTTTTGTCATTTAGGATTTATAAAAAATAATTTTCATTTGTAGGGTTAATATTTTGAAAGTTCACTTTTTAAAGAACGGGATTCAATCCACGTTCTCGTTTTCTTCGTTTTTAAGCTTTAATCACTCTCGTTTTAGAATTTCCTTAGCATTTTCTTTTTAATAGTCATTTAGGATTAGAAAAAGTTTAGAAAAAACATTTAGAGTTTAATTCTAGTATTCTTGCTTATTTGTCACGTTTTCTTTAATTACCGTTATTTGAATTTAATTGCTTAGTCGTTAATTTTTCTTGCTTGTTTAAATTGTTTTTAATTATAGATTTAGAAAATTAATCCAAAAAGTTTGAACAAATTCAAGTCATTGTCCAAATAACAAACGAGGTCTTAATTTCATAAGTCTTTGGGAAAACGACCCGGTAATCACTTACCGGTTAAACGTGTAGTATCTTTTGTAAGATTTTTCCTACTACATTTGTCCTCAATGGTAGTTTTGGAATTTTTCTATACTTTGGATATTATTACGTATTATAATTATTACATCAAGGTTTTGGCGCCGCTATCGGGGATTTGTGATTAAGATTCCTTCGTTTGCATTTGTCGATCGTGGTTTGAAGAACCTTTCATTTTCGAAAGTTACTCTTTTGAAAAAATCAAAAATATAAAAAAATTAAAAATATAAAAAGTTAAAAAAAAAAATTCTTTTCTTTTTAGTATATGTAGAAGTTAAATAAATACAAAAATACAAAAATATTTGCTCTTCCAGATTTTTTGATTTTTATTTTGTTCTCTTAATTACTAAAATACACATCAATTTAATTCTCTTACTAGAGAATTTGTGAATATCCATTAATAAGTTCCCAAACTTAAGATTCAAAAATTTACCATCTTGTGTCACTTACGAAAAAGGCCCACCTCTTTTGTGAAATAAGTTATTAGGAGGGTTGTTCTACGGAACAACAACCCGAAGGGACAAACATTTTTAAGGAGATTCGCTCCCACTACGTCCCCCGTTTGCAAATTTTACTTTAGGGAGTTACCCTAAGTTTGTTGATTATTCGGTAAAACAAAAATATTTTTGTATATATATTTTTCTCTCTTCATTTGTTTTGTTTAGTGCATGCGCACTAGAAATTCTAATTTTCCAAATAATTCGAACGTAACCATTCTGAGACGTCGAAATAGAGGACGTGCTCCAAACGAAGTCGAACCTGAGCTTCGTACTATCGTTGAAGTTGCACCAATGGCGGAACGTACAATGGAAGAGCTACTCCGTGCACCCACGGAAGGGTATGGAGAAGCTATCGTGTTACTGGAAATTAATGCGGATTATTTTGAGATTAAAATGAATTTGTTACAACTAGTTCAAGCTAGCCCATTTCACGGTTTTGAGAGGGAAAATCCCCACGCTCATATTAATAGTTTCAAAAGGATTACCTCAACTTTACGATTTAGAGATGTGCCGAACGATGTTATTAAGCTTATGATGTTTCCATACTCACTCGAGGGGGCCGCTAAAGTTTGGTACGAGAAATAACCACCTAATTCAATCTTGACTTGGGAGGATTTCGTAACCAAATTTGTGAATCAATTTTTTCCTCCTTCGAAAACCACTCACTTAAAGAATGAAATTTCGCGTTTTACACAAAAATTCGAGGAAACTTTTAGTGAAGCATGGGAACCATTTAAGGAAATGCTTAGAGCTTATCCCCACCACGGATTTACGAAGTTAACTAATGGTTTAAACAAGAATAATCAAGACTCCTTAAATGCCTCGGCGGGTGGAAATCTTTTGAGTAAGACGACTAGAGAGGCTTTGAATATAATTGAGAATAAATCAAAAGTTCGTTATTCACGTAATAAATCGAATGTTTCTAGGATGAATACGACTTCTAGGGAAAGTGTTAGTAAAACGATGAGAGAATTGATAAGCTTGCGGACCAACTTTCGACCTTAGTTGAGATTGTTTCTAAAAAAGTTATCACTCCCACTTCGGTTAAAGCGGTTGAGGAAATTTATGTTACTTGTAGTGGGCCTCATGCTTGGTATAATTGTCCTAATACCGATAATAATCAATCTAGTGTTTGTGCGGCAAAGGGTTCTTACAATCAAGTTAACCCTTCGAATCGTGTTAGTAACCAAATGGCACCACCAGGTTTTGCTCCGGTGCAAAACAATGGTCAAAATAGGTTTAATCAAAATCAAGGTCAAGGGAATAATTTTAATCGGGGAAATAATTTTCATGGAAATCAAGGTTTTCAAGCTCAAAATAATCATGCTCCAAATTTTCAAAACCAAGGATTTCAAAACCAACCTTTTCAAGTGCCTAATAATCAAGTTCAACAAGAGTTTTCAAATGATTTTTCGAGTTACAAGAGAAATAACGATCAAATGATGAGAAACATGCAAAATCAAATCAACTCGTTGAAAGGAGACCTTAAGAATGAAATTCAAAACACGATAAAATCTCAACAAGCCGTCATGATGAATCAACAAACTACCTTTCAAAATAATTTGCAAAACATGATATGTGGATTGTTTCAAAACCAAGCCTCAACTTCGGGTACTCTTCCGAGTAATACCATTCCAAACCCGAAGGGTGAGATGAAAGCGATCACTACTCGAAGTGGTGTTGCTTACGAGGGACCCTCGATTCCTACTAATCCTTCTCCTAAAAAGGTAGTGGAACGAGAAACCGAGGAGACAACGGATAAGGAGAAATCTAATTTCCAAGGAAGTACCGCTCACATCCCACCTTCGGTTATCCCCATTTCTATTCCGGAACCCGATGTTCCAAAGACTTTGCCTAAAACCACTCCCATTCCGGAACCCGATGTTCCGAAGAATTTACCTAAGCCAAATATTCCATATCCTTCTCGACTTAATCAAGAAAAGTCTCGTGACAAAGCTTCGAATCAAAAAGAGAAGATTTTTCAAATGTTTCAAGATTTGTGTTTTGACATAAGTTTCGCGGATGCTTTACTTTTGATGCCAAGATTTGCTCCTATAATTAAGAGTTTGCTCATGAATAAGGAAAAGTGCTTGAGTTAGCTAAGATTCCATTGAATGAGAATTGCTCAGCGATGCTCCTAAAAAAGCTTTTCGAAAAGCTTGGAGATCCCGGCAAGTTTCTTATTCCATGCAATTTTTCGGGAATGGAAGTTTGTCACGCCTTGGCCGATCATGGCGCGAGCATAAATCTTATGCCCCTTTCTATTTGGAAAAAGCTTTCTTTACCTGAACTTACACCAACTCGGATGACTTTAGAGTTAGCGGACCGATCGATTACTTATCCTAAAGGACTCACCGAAGACGTTTTTGTCAAAGTTGGGAAATTTCATTTTCCTACCGACTTTGTTGTTGTCGATTTCGAAGCTGATCCTCGCGTACCTCTCATACTTGGGAGATCCTTTTTGAGGACCGGTCGAGCTTTAATTGATGTTTATGGAGAAGAAATAACCCTTCGGGTTGATAACGAAGCCGTCACTTTTAATCTCAATAAGACTACGCGATACTCCTCGACATATGATGATTCGTCGATAAACCGGATTGACGTCATTGATATGGCTTGTGAGGAATTTTCTCAAGAAGTACTTGGTTTTTCGAATAATTCTTCAAGTGGCAATCCCACTTCGTCTTCAGAACCGATTCTTTCTTCTACTACCCTTTCGTTCACTCCTTTTGAAGGAGGAGATTTTACTTTGGAAGAAATC
>BQNB010044782.1:0-44676 GCA_026074375.1 Tanacetum coccineum | reverse complement strand
AAGTGTAAAGTTTATATTTCCCGAGTCTTGTGTCTATTTTGGTACGGTTGGAAGAAATTTGCACATCGCAAATGGGAATGCATATTATAGTCAAAACTCATGTAATTTTACTACCATCGCAATTAATGGTACGTCCGAAGAATTAAGAATTACCGAAGGAATTGTCCGAAATTATTATGATCGTGAAGATGGCGAAACTACACCGAGTTTCGTAGTATAGTGTTAGCAACAAAAAAATCAAAAAATTTAAAAAAATTGCAATAAAAAAGAGAAGGAAAGTTTGAAGATAATCGTTTCACAACTACCGAAGGAATCGCACGAAGGATCGATTATAAGTTGATACAAATCAACGATGTAAAGTATTGTATAAAGTGGAAGATATCGCCACTTGCCTTGTAAAGTATATAAAGTTTGGGATGAATGGGAAGTTGACGTTACGGGAACGCCAACTTAGGTTGTTGTTTTTGATCTATGATCAAGACGTCGTAAATAGTCGTGTCTTTATCATGGTAACGGTCGGGAAAAAGTGTCTAGCAACTTGTATTTTAGACTTAATCTATATGTTTCGTAATTTTTATTTAACAACAATTTATTTCCCTTTTCTAATCATTAACGATGGGTTTTACTCGAATGAGGATGTGATCGAGCGTGCATGTCTATTCCGTCGTTACGGCTATGTATGCATGTCTCGGCTGCCTTGTTGATTTATTACTATTGGTGAAAGTTAGATGATCCATACCCTATATTACTCTACCATTCCTACTCTTTAGCTTATTCGAGGTGGGAGTGAGCAGTCACATGTGTCTATCCCGTCGTTACGAGTATGTATGTGTGGTCTTTGTCGCCTTCCTGACTAGCACAATGACCCTGATCGCTACTCATAAAAGTATCAATCCTGCAACACAGAAACCAAAACATAAATTCTAATATGGCAAGCGTTCAGATATGAGCATGACATCTACATATAGATTCAAGGTAATCATTCAAAACTTTCTAACAAGCAGTGTTGTAAAAAGCGGTCTAGGCGGCGCCTAGGCGCTAGTCGGTCACCCACCGCCCCGATTTTAGGCAAATCGGCCAAATTAGGCGTTTTAACAAGTTAGTAACAAGAGGGGAATGTTTATATGCAGTCAATAAGGGCATGAGTGTCTACATCCTACCTTTCCATGCCCCGCTTTGGCTGGATTGGGTGTTGTTGTAATTAGCACGGATGCATTTGGGTGTTTATCATATCCCTACTAACACATTATTCCTAAAACCCTAAATAGTCAAATTTACACAAACTTACCACTTCGTGAAAGATTATAAATCAAATTTTATTTTTTTGGGTAAAAGGGACTTCACCCCGGTAAATTATATAAATCAAATTTTAACAATATTATGATCAGGCACAGCAACTTTCCTACCATGTAGGATTCAATTACTGACCGGGAATTATAGGCACCCGTTATTATTAAGTAATAGTAGTTTGTAATCCTACTTTGGGAGCCTCAAATTCAAGTATATCACCATCTTTAATGCTGCCTAATTCTCATAAAATATCTGAAGGGATATCTTTAGCAAGGAACAGGGAGCTATAATTTCACCCAATTAAAGAACCATTAAGTAAGAAAGACTGAACTTACTGACAACAATCATTATAGCACTGTTCTGCTTGCTTGTAATCATGAGCGTAAAGGTACACAACGATCGCGCTAAGATAAGCCTACACCCAATAAAAATTGTTAGGTATTACTGTACTCGCAAAACAGACCGTTGCATGGACAAAGAACCAAAAGTATGATCAGACATCAAAATAGTAGAATAAATGATCCAAAAGATATAGAATGTGAGAATGAAAAAAAGTTTTTACTGTACCTTGCACTGGCTATGAAGTGCGTTGCATTTATTAGCTGCTACTGCCCATCTTAGTAGAAAAGTTGCAGCATCCGTGTACCTTCAAGTAGATCAAGAAAATATTTCAACTAAAACACAAATCTGAAAAAGAATAGTATTGCAAGTCTAAAATGCCATCAGATTAATCTAACAGTCACATAAATCAGCTGAGACTAAATAGAGTAATATTTTGTCTTGATATTAAACTACTGCAAGTAATGGATAGTGATAGTAAAGTGTCTCATGTATGTGCATGTATAGTTAAGATAGATTTCTGAAGTATGTAACCTAACTCTCTTGCATGATAAAAATTGCAACTTCTAAGAGGACGACATTCTTACTTTTCAAGCTTTATGTAAACATTAGTGATGGCACGATATAGATCAAACACCATATTTTCCTTGCCATCGTCTTCAAGAAGCGAAATAGCATCAGTATACATTGCAATGGCCTGATCAGGCTGAGCATCTTCGAGAGCACTGTACGACATTTATGTGAAAATAATTTAATTGCAGGTATTGCAACCCAGAATAATACAGTAATTGTTTTAACATAACTTAGTAAAGAAGAAACATCTTGCTTGATGACTTGGTTTTGGTAAGAAAATTTTAACATAAAATAGATTCAAGTGTAAAATATAAACTTCCAATTCACGGCTAGCAGAGAAAAGAAGATACCTACCGAGCACCTTTTGCAAGTGCATCAGATGCAGGTTGTGATCTTCCACATTCATTGTACAGCTCAGCGGCTCTTTTGTAAAAGTCGGCAACTTCATTCCATATGCTTAATTCCATTGCTAGAGCAGCAGCAGACTCCATATGCTTAGCAGCATCCCATGGTTTGAATTCTTGTTAAGTCTAAACAATTGTAAACACAAATAATTCTTTATAAAAGGGCAAGCTTAGTTTAGGCATTAAAGGATATGAAGCGAGCATTTCTTGTCCCTTGGAAGCTTTCTCAAAGGCTACTTTTGCTTTCTCATGTTTCTTAGCAAACTTAAACGCAGTAGCTGCAAGTGATAATAGACATCATCCTAGTTAGACATAACATCATCAGGTAGTTTCTTTTATCTGTAACATAAATCGCAAATATATACAGACTAAATATTAATCTTACAGAATTATTACCTGCCTGCTCATAATATTGAGTTGCATTCCTCCAGTCGGCACTCCATCGTGTTAAAGTAAGTTTTGTTCTGTTGCAATATGAGAGAAAGAGATCAAACCAAGCAACTATAAAACAAGCTAACATAATTAAGGAACACCTTATTTTGTAACATTTACTAGAATGTATATTGAAATCAGAAAATCATGTCATTATCGATTTCGCAATTTTTATTTGAACATATGCTATATATCCCATACAATCTACACCATCCTACAAGAACATAACTTCTACTGAAGAACTGATATCAATTATCATCTTAACTTAATGCTGTGTAGCAGACCTTCTCATCTTAACATCTGGATTATAAAAAGATATGCCTCGTAGATACCGGAAAAGGGTAGTTGCAGATGAGAGCTAGATCTGTTTTATACGGCTATTCTTATAACTAATTTGGTTTACATGTTGAACTTCTTTGACCTAAACTTCTAGCTGTAAATATAGTACATGTTTCTCAAGGACTGCAATTTGCAACTAGATTTGAAAATCATCAGAATTACTTAACCATCAGCTAAATACGCAAATATCCTTGCATTGTGTCTACGGTTCTAACTATTGAAGATTGTGTGACCCGAAATGAAGCAAAAACAACTTCTGGTGACGATGATGAAAGCATGATACCCACCACAACATTAAAGTGAAACAAAATTACATAACTTTAATGATGTTAAGTTGAACGGTATTTGTTGCAACCATGAACATATGGGGGTTCAGAGATCTTTTTATTAGGATGTGTATTATTATGCTTATAGAGAAGTTAAAACCAATTAGATGTTTCTATATCTAAGAGTGGTTAATCAATTTTATAGGGTTTCTTGTTCAAAATGGTCTGCAAGCCAAGTAGTCAAGTAGTTTTTTATAATGCATGAGATTCATTTATCAGTGAAGGATTTGGGATATGGAGTATGTATTCTTTGTTAATAAAACACATTTCAGTACGTGCTGTTAGAGATCTAGCCCTTCTTCAATATGAACCCTTTAATATTAGTTCCTTCCTAACAAATCTCCCAAGTCCTATATTTCAGTCTCACAGGCTGAATTAACACATATAAAAAAGATTGATATTCCGGAGTAGAGGATTCATAAGACTATTCTTTCATACATGTATTATATCAACAGTGGGCGAATATATTAGTCTCAGACAAATGACGTAGACGTGGATCTCCTATATATGAAACCATCACCATACTAGACATCAAGATGATTATATAAAAGACACAGGAAACATTTAAACTAGGAGAAGAATGTTCAAAACATATAAATGATATAGGTAAAAAAATAAGGTAATAAATAATGAGTAATTGTGGTTATATTGAAATGAATGCTTGCTAGTTTCATTCATTACTAGTGTAATTTCCATTCAAACAATTGTGTAGTACTTCCGCATACTTAACTTTATCTTAAAGCATAAAAAGTCTATACACATAAATGTGATTACTACAACTGATGAAATGAGAATAAGAGTGTCCCAGTTACTGCAATATGAGACCCTTGCTTATAATCTCAAATAGTATCATTAAATCGACTGATCAAATGATGATGCAAACGACCCACAGTCAAATGGTATGTTAGGGTGCCCACGTCTTTTGTTCTGGATCGCACAATCCAAAAGGTGGTACGTCTGCGTTTTGGAACACTCAGGATCGCGATCTGGAACGCTGATTTCGACGTTCCTAAAAAAAGTGGTTTTGTGTACCAATGACAATGGATTCGGCGATCTAATATATTTGGAAACGTCGATTTGGAGTGCCAAGTGAGAATTTTTTGGTACTAACGGAATAAATTTTGCGTTCATTGGGTTAATTTTTAAGACATGGGCAGTGTATTGATTGTGTTTGAAGAGCCCAAAATAATGTAAATGCAAAACGATCTTTTTGGAATCAAGACTTCAATTAGGGTTTAATGACTTGATCCATTGTTTGAGATAACATTTAATTGGACAACACACCAAGTTATAAAGATGTAGAAAATTACTCCTACTGATGATCCTTATTATTAGGTTAATAGGGCACGTCGTATTCAATTATACGGTACATCAAACCAGAGCTATCCAAAATGAGCCTACGCCCCATCGTACCAAATTTTAAGTACATAGTGAATCGCAAACGGGGCACTCCTAGTTTCACGTCACTATTACCGACCCGTTCTAGCAAGATACAGTCCGCTTTGACACTTGACGGTTTCTTCTATCTACACGTCCATACACTGCCCAAAACACATCCTACAAGTCAAGAACTCAAGGCCAAGTTACCACTATAGATATCCATAATTTCCTCTGAATGCGAGCAATGTAGGACAAGTAATGTAATAACCAGTTTTATATACCTTTGTAAAATAGTATGATTAGATGAAACTATAACTATAATTATACTTTTAAATCTTCTTATCACTAAATGAATATGAAAATAAAATAATAATAGTAGAATGCAACTAAATGGACGTGTGGGCTTGCAAAAAGGACTACTACTAAACATGGGTTTAGCCAAATTATGCTTAATAACCATTCGTATGGGCCTAGTCAAATATGTAATCACGGAATCCCGATTTTTCTGATATGTTGCGATAATTCTAACACCCTAGGCAAATCCCACATTCGGTTGTGGCCTGGAGAGATGTTGGGTTCATAAGATAACATTCGCCTTACAACAACACAACGCGTTTTATGGTCTATTGCGGGTGGAGTTCTCCCGAACCCGCAGTTAAGCGTGCTCATGTGAAAGTAGTACTGGTATGGGTGACCTGCCGTGAGCCTGCGGCAAAGCGGACAATATTGTGGTCTGGAGTAGGCGGGATGTTAATATATAAAATGACTACGAGCGTGCATCATATTTTTCGCAAACTAGTATACAAGATGCATCAACTAAACCTAATTAAATCTAGTGTTGAATCAATCTAAGACCAATCATGTTATATGTGAAATTGAAACCTAAGCTAGTTGAATTATTACAAATTTGAACAGCAGCAAAACAACATAACTTAACCTTCTAATCAAAGAAAACAATTATATGAATTGATGATGATGAAATAAGATATAAGTGTTACTGACAGCTTATCGGCTTTGGCGATTAGCTTTTCTGGATCGGTACCACTGGACATGGCTGATGATGATGATGATGATGATGATGATGATCACTAGTGTGTGTGTAGATTCACCTTCTACTGTGTGTTTTTTCTTTCTTAAATATGATCTGCTTTTATTCGTTGGTCCAGTTTAAACCCGATTTGTATAATACTCCGTATTACACAGGGGGTGTTCATCGGTTAGGTTTTCGGTTTTGTGGTTTGTACGGTCACAAAATTTTCAAAGTCAAAATCAAAACCAAACCAAACTAATTACATAACGGATAAAACTAAATCATACACCAAATTAGAATTCGGTTTGGTTTCGGTTAAAAACAAAAAAACCAAATTCAAGTGAACTTCAAAAAAATTAGAAACGTTTTCGTGAAAATATAATCTAAAAATTATAAATAAAAAGCTAAAATTTTCAAATAAAATAACAAATCAAAAAGTAAAGATAAAAGAAAAAGAACTAAGATAAATTTTCTTCAACAAAATTCTACAGAAGCCTTATTAGCTTGAATAATTCATTTTCAAGTATCTAAACACAGTTGCAACTTCACTCTTGTTTAGTATATGTGAATTTATATGCATTAAGTAGGCAAACTCTTGTTCAGCTGCTCACGAATATGCATAAATGCTTGATTTGAGAAGTGATTAGTTTAAAAGATTTTTTAAAAAACTAGGATTGCTAGTTAGGTTAATACGATAGAAGTATATATATAATTAAGTTTTTTATGTGTATAGAGATATTCGGTTTTTTCGGTTTGGTTTGATTTTATTTTTGTCAAACCAACCAAACCAAACACCAATTAAATACTTCGGTTCGGTTTCAAACCAAATCATACACCAATTAAAATTTTTGGTTTGGTTCTATTCGGTTTCGGTCCGGTTTCTTTTTCGGTTTGTTCGGTGTCAAACCAAACACTGAACACCCCTAATATTACATGTCGCCTTATGAGCTTATTTCATTTGACTTTATATTTTATAAGCTTTAAGAATATGGACTTATGTTAGTTTATCATGTCATAATAAATTTATATAAGTTCAGAAGTTTCAAAATAATCCAAAAAATTAAAGCTTATAAATATAAACCGAAAATCAAATAAGCTCATAAGCCACATATAAGCTTAAACAAACACCCAATTAGATTTTCAAAATCTGAAAATTAATATTAGACTTCAATTTCGTCAAGCTCATCCTTTATATAATAATAATTTACATTATGCAAAGTAGTTTTTTCAAAAAACATTCACTGAAATATAAAATGAATTAATCAGGTTATTATATTTTGATACGTGGTAAATCAAACAAAATGATTGGTTAATAAGAGCCAAAATTAAAGTTCAATTTAGTTAAAAGTAGGAGATAATTATTATATATTAAATAAATCATATTTATCAATTTAAATGTGTTTTAATAACTTTAAAATAATATAAATACTTCATATAATATATTTTATAAAAAATACAAAAATATATAGTTGTTATTTATAAATATTATTATTAGTGTATATTAAACTTGTGTATTAGGCACGGAATTGTAAATATAAAAAAATTACGAGTTATAGTGACATGTAAATAAATACACGAGATTATACATATACGAAGAACTCAGGTTATTTCTCTTTATGAGATTAAGTAAGGATATCCGAAAAAAGTTTTTTTAAGTATTTGCATTTAGTAACAACCATTTATTCCTTTTTATAAGTTTAAGCTGCATAGGAGTTTAAAAATTGCTTCAATTACCATTAATAGAAATATAAATATTAAAATAAAGGAACAGCCTCACACGTTACTGTAAGATGAAAATAAATAGACGAGAGTCTACACATAACAAAGAGGCATAAATTTTTCAAGGTCATTATGTGTTACTAAACACACATAATGTCTAGAACATTGATATAAATAGTTAATATTAAACAAAATCAACTTAAACACTATGTCAATAAATAAAAATCCTTTGAGCGCAACAAAAATCTATACAAAGTATTAATCGATATTAACACATTATGTAAAAATTTGTACGTTTACTGGTATTATCACTATATAAGCATTACAAATTTAATCTAATTTATAAAAGAATCTTAAACATAAAAAATAGTAATGAATTAATAAACTGTTACTGAAGAAGGTTATGATTTCCCTTGATTATTTCTCACAAATCTACACAGTATATATAGATTACAAAGGGATAGACTTGAGCTCAAGATAACTAGCAAACACCTAATGATGACTCATGATTAACAAATCATCAAAAAATAAACCAACTAATAATGAAAGGAAGCCAATCAATTAATCAAATATATTGACTAATACACCCCCGTAGTTGGAGCGGGAGGAGGTTGTACGCTCAAACTGGATCGAAATTCTTCAAACAATGCGGAAGGCAGTCCCTTGGTGAAAATATCGGTATATTGGAAACGAGAGGGCAAATGTAGAACTCTAACCTGACCAGCGGTAACCATATCTCGGACGAAATGAATGTCGATCTCAATGTGTTTCGTCCGTTGATGTTGAACAGGGTTGGCAGACATATAAACAGCACTAACGTTATCACAGTAGACAAGAGTTGCAGTCGATAAAGGAGAGCGTAACTCACGAAGAAGATTACGAAGCCTTGCAGTTTCTACTACAACGTTAGCAACACCCCGGTATTCAGCTTTGGCACTAGAGCGTGAAAGAGTGTGTTGTCGTTTAGCGGACCAAGATAATAAGTTATCACCAAAAAAGACACAATAACCTGAGGTAGACCTGCGTGTAGATGGACAACCCGCCCAATCAGCATCTGTATAACCAACCAGAGAGGTAGTGGACGACGCATATAAGTGAAGGCCTAAATCCAAAGTACCCTGAACATATCGTAAGATACGCTTAAGAGCAGCTAAATGTGGCTCTCTCGGATCATGCATATAAAGGCAAATCTATTGAACTACATAAGACAAATCTGGATGTGTAAAATTAAGATACTGGATCCCCCCTACAAGGTTGCGATATAAAGTTGGATCCTGAACAGGGGCACCTTCCGGTCCCAGTTTAGACTCTGTATCAACGGGTGTCCGAGAAGGGTTACAAGTAACCATGTGAGCACGCTCAAGGAGCTATAGAGCATACTTTTTATGTGACAGAAAAAAACCTATAGGAGTACAATCAGTAGAAATACCAAGAAAGTAATTAAGTGCCCCAAGATCAGTCATATCAAACTTTTTATTTAGAGAACCTAATTCGGTGTCGCCTTCTATCGGGTTTTGCGAGAGGAGGATGTTCGGGGGGTAGAAAGTGACTCTTGTGACATCCCTTTGAAGAAGTGCGAGATTCGTGATGATTCGTCTTGTATAATGATGGGTTTAATAAGGATTGCATTGAAAAGAATTTAGAAGATGATGCTGGTGAGATTCTGGAGTTCATTTCTCGGTGATTGTGGTAATGTTAACCACTGATGATAAATGAGGATGTTACCCAGTTAATTGCTCCTAGATAAAAGACCCATCCGTGCCCTCCATCTACACCCCCGGTAATGATTTAAATATTGCTTTGATCAGGTTCTTCGGGATTGATTATATTGGTCCTCTAACTAGTGACGAGATAGATTCTGATAAACGATGGAGCTATAGAGACCCCAATGGAAATATTCACGGGTTGTTCTCTCTCGCGCAACTACGTTCGTGGAAAGATTATTTTCCTAGCGATCTTCAGATTTGGAGTTATTATGGCAACCGTTAAAGAAGCATTCTTCTCATAATGCCTTATCGAGACAACAAAGATGCCGGTTAGATCGCTTTTTTGGTATGATGCCTCGGTGTTCGGTTTCGTTCATAAGGAGTTAATTCAGTTAGGCGACCATGGTGGATCTTTGCTTATTCTAATAGCCTTTGGTTGTTTTGGCGAGTTCGTTTCGTTAGATTATTCTGTTCCTTTTCGTTTCTTTGTTTGTTGATCGTTTTGCAATGTATATAATCGTCTGCTAGTTTCTTTCTAGCCCGTTTTTTAATAAAATTTCAATTTGCCCGTGCAAAAAAAAAAAAAGCAAACACCTCAATGTTTACTCATGATTAACAAATCATACAAAAAAAAAAACCAACTAATAATGAAAAGGAAAGCCAATCCAATTAATCAAAAAATTGAAACTATTATGCACCCCCGTAGTTGGACGGGAGGGAGGACGTACGCTCAAACTGGATCGAAATTCTTCAAACAATGCGGAAGACAGCCCCTTGGTGAAAATATCGGCATATTAGAAACGAGAGGGCACATGTAGAACTCTAACCTGACCAGCGGTAACCATATCTCGGACGAAATGAATGTCGATCTCAATGTGTTTCGTCCGTTGATGTTGAACAGGGTTGGCAGACATATAAACAGCACTAACGTTATCACAGTAGACAAGAGTTGCAGTCGATAAAGGAGAGTGTAACTCACGAAGAAGATTACGAAGCCCTTGCAGTTTCTACTACAACGTTAGCAACACCCCGGTATTCAGCTTTGGCACTAACGCGTGAAAGAGTGTGGGTTGGACCGTTTAGCGGACAAGATAATAATTAGTCGACCAAAAAAAACACAATAACCTAGGTAGACCTGCGTGTAATGAACAACCCGCCCATCATCATTCTGTATAACCAACCTGAGAGGTAGTGGACGACGCATATAAGCTTGGAAGGCTAAAATCCAAAAGTACCCTTGAACATAATCTTAAGATAAACGCTTAAGGGCAAGCAAAATGGGCTCTCTCAGATCATAAGCATATTAAAGGCAAAATCTATTGAACACATAAAACAAATCTGGATAGTTGTATAAATTAAGATACTACTGGATCGCCCTCCCCTATAAGGTGCGATATAAAAGTTGGATCCTAACAGGGCACCTTCCGGTCCAGTTAGACCTGTCTCAACGGGTTGTCCGAGAAGGGTTACAAGTAACCAGGTGAGCACGCTCAAGGAGCTATAGAGCATACTTTTTATGTGACAGAAAAAAACCTATAGGAGTACAATCAGCAGAAATACCAAGAAAGTAATTAAGTGCCCCAAGACCAGTCATATCAAACTTGTTATTTAGAGAACCTATAATCTGCTGAAGTAGGGCTGGACAGAAAGCTGTGAGAATGATGTCATCCACATAAATAAGTAAATAAGCAACCTGAGAACCCTGTCTATAGATAAACAATGAGGAATCGAAGCGACTTTGATAAAATCCAGCTCGTGTGGCATAACCTGCAAACCGCTGAAACCAAGCCCGAGTGCTTTTTCATCCATAAAAGGATCTCGTAAAAGACAAACATTGAGGTACGATTGTCAACAACAACAGAGCTGATGCATGTACACAGTCTCAGATAAGTCACAGTTAAGAAAAGCATTCTTAACATCAAGTTGGTGTATGGGCCACTAACGAGTCACGACAAGGCTAAGGACCGTGCGAATGGTGGCCGAATTAACAACCGGACTAAACGTCTCATCAAAACCAACATCTAGTTGTTGACTACTACCGTTAGCAACCAAACGAGGCTTATAGCAGTTCAAAGTCCCGTCAGCATGAAACTTATGCTTAAACAACCACATGGAGCGAACAATATTAACACCTGCGGGCCTTGGTACAAGTAACCAAGTGCCATTTTTAACCAACGCATTATATTCATCGTACATAGCATTGCGCCAATTTGGATCCTTTAAGGCGTGAGACGGATTTTTAGGGATAGAAGAAATAGAAGAAGTATGTAGAGACAAGCAGTCGATAGGTTTGACAATGCCTGATTGCGACCGAGTGATCATGGGATGAGTACGAGGAGGTTCGTGTATAGTCTCGGTTTTTGGCTGGGGATTTGGAAAATCGAAAGTTGGTGGTGGTAGTTGACTGGTTTGATGAGCCGAAGTAGATGGGTCGCTGGCGTGGTTGTTGTAACACCCTCAAATTGGGTCACAACGGAATATTGTCCGGGAGCGTTACTTCATAATACCATTGCACAAGATATGAGAGAACGACCTCTAAATGAGTCGTTTGAAAAGTAATCTCGTTGCTTTAGTTGAAATATACATTTGTCTCAAGGTTTGCATCACAATGAAAAGCATGAAATAACACAACGAGATTTGATTTGCAACAATCCATGAATGTAATTCTTGAAAAGTCTAGACTCCAATGCATATCAAGTAAGCCAACATAGCCATGTTGCAAAAAACTATTTCTAATCCAATCTAGACTCCAATGCATATCAAGTAAGCCAACATAGCCATGTTACAACAAGGAGTTATAAGGTGTAACATGGCTATGTTTTTTGCAACATAATCTATTTCTAATCCAATAAAAAAATATTTGAATAAATGAATGACTTTCTTGCTGAATGTTTACAAAAGTTATATAAAACATAGATATATCATTTATGTTCTGGCAGTTGTAAATTATACGTATGGCTAAGATGTTTTCGATTTTTTAAAAACGATTATTAGTCATAATTTTAGCCATAATAAATTTTAAATGTAACGGTACATCACATCATTTAAGTATTTCGGCTGCAAGACCGATAACATCTTTTAAAAATTAAAAAAAAAAACTCTACATTACTAAGCATCTCCAATGCTTCTACCCTTCAAGACTTTTTCTTTGATCCGTAATTAATTTTTCAATAAATTTCATCTTACAAAAAGTCACTCATACAAATACTCTCCAATGCACAAAAGCTTTCCAAAAGTTTTTCACAAAGTAGACAATTAATGAGAATAACTTGATGTTTTTCTATAAAACGCTTGACATATGCCAAGTCTTTCTCAAAAAAGTGGTTTGCAAAGCCTTTGCCACAATGCATCAAGTCTTCCAATAGCTATTCCAAATAGTGAAAAGTTATGTGTAAACCATTGCATTGGAGATGCTCTAAAAAAAACTTTGAGATTAAAAAAAAATAAATACCTAAAATTCAAATTGACTTAAAGTATAATAATTTTATATTTTGAGTGCATTTGTCTCTGAATTACTTTTAAGATGACAAGATGTTACCAATTGAGGTTGGCGAAGTGGTTAAGGGTCTCTTGCTCTTTAACTAAGGTCTCGGGTTCAAGCATTGAGTACGAAAACAATCTCATCTGGGACTGCTCATCAAGGTACTCATGCAAGCTTTCACGAGAGGTTATTTCACTTGTCAAAGACGCGACAACTCCTCCTCGTAGTAGAAAAAAAAATGACAAGATGTTACATTAAGCAACCAAGAAGCATTTCGCTTCCGCAAGAGTTCACGACTCAATAATTTGCTTTGATTAACAGGCATTAATAAATTAAGACCTAAATTAAATATTAGAATCCTTGAAAAATAATTTTACAACTGGAATAAACTATTCTACCAAATCTAGCTAGACATGTGACCGTTTTATTTGAACATGTAGTAGAACAATTTTATGAATAAACTTTTGAATGACTCGCACTTTGGCAGCAGCCATTTACTACAGTAACATGATTATTAAACAGATTACATGAAAAAGCCAAGTTGACCACTAAAGCAGGGTTTTGAAAAAATAGGTCGCGGGTTAATCTTTGATTACAAAATTATGGAGTATTAGAATATTTGTTCATTAGCTGTTAGTCTGTTAAGTATTATATCCGTTTTAAAATAAATGTTCAGTGTGTTATATAATATTTGATGCAAAATATATGAATAAATTGGGTTTTAAGTGTATATTCATTGGTATAATTTTCTTCAAGTATTATATAACAAAAAAAATAATATATATTTAGGGTCAAAGTTGAGCCTATTTGATTTTAAAAAGTCAAACTGAACACTTATTTTAAGACGAAAAAAATACTTGATAAAAGAGCTTGGTGTGATGAGATACATTTTTTCGCAACATGAGCTCCGGATCATCATTTTATCAAAATTTCTCTTTAACTCATATTTCCATCAATTATTGTACTATCTTTTCTCTCTTTACTTAGATTGCTTTTATCAGTTATCGGAAAAAATACACTTTCACTAAACATATCAACGCCATATCAACTTTTCCTCTCCTACTTTTGACCCTCACTTCCTCTCACAATTCACTCTTCTCATTCACCGGGAGCCTCACTGGACAAACCATTATTTTTTATTATAAAATAAAACTTTTATTATTCATAAAATAAAAACATTACATAAAAATAAAAAACATTACATTAAAAATTTAAAACATCATAAATTAAACATTACGAGAAAGGTGTTCGATTAAATCGGCTTTGAGCATTTGATGTGCTTGTGACGATTTGATGTACCTGATAATTCTATGTCTTTGTTCATCGGATCGTATGAGGTCATCCGGTTGATGTGCTTTCTCTAGATACCATTTGGGACATATCGCCGCCTTACGGTCTTTTATAATCATATTATGTAATATGATGCATGTATACATAATATTCGCTAATTTCTCTTTGATATACGCCCGTGTGAGAGTGGCTAATGTAGCCCATTGCTTATTTAGAGCACCAAATGCTCGTTCCACATCTTTCCTTGCCCCTTCATGCATTCCATTATACCGTAATCGCTTGTAGTCATCATCAGACAAATTTGTAACAGACTTAACAAATGACACCCATTCCGGATATATCCCGTCACAAAGACGTTGAGTAAAGGGGATTCTTCTCATTTATTTTTTCGTTGCTGCTTGGCGAGAGATGTGACAAGGTTAGTATGTCGTTGGTGGGACTTGGATTTTCACTCTTTTAATTCGTATATAGATTGGCAAGGTTGGTTCAAACAGTTACGCCTTGGTGCTAAGTCTAAAGAAGTGTTAGAAGGTGTTTTTTACGTCTCTTGGTGGAGTTTATGGAATTTCAGGAATCACCTCCTTTTTGCGGATTCTAATCCTCGTAAAGATGCTATTTTCGATGAGATTGTCTTACGGTCGTTTAATTGGTGTTTAGCTAGAGGTAATAGAACTTTGAATTGGGTTAGTTGGCTTCAACACCCTCATTTGATTTCTATGTAATTTTTAGCTCCTTGCTAGTGGTTTTTAATAATATTGCCGTTCAAAAAAAAAACACTACCGCCCCAAGTTCTAAATCATGAGTCGTATAGTTCTTTTCATGAATTTTTAACTGGCGTGATGCATAAGAAATCACCTTTTCTCTTTGCATCAACACATCGCCCAAACCCTTCTTTAAAGCATCGCAGTATGCGATGAAATCTTTGCTTCCCTCAGGTAAGGCCAGGATTGGTGCACTGCACAGCTTCTGCTTCAACAATTGAAAAGCTGCTTCTTGTTTATCGCCCCAATCAAACTTGACACCTTTCTGGGTTAGTTTGGTCATTGACTTGGCGATCTTTGAAAACCCTTCGATGAATCTTCTATAATAGCCGGCAAGGCCCAAAAATTGGCGAATCTCTGTTGGTGTTTTAGGAGACGCCCAATCTTTGATAGATTCAATCTTGGCAGGGTCAACGTGAATACCTCGACAGTCAATCACGTGACCGAGGAATTGTACCCTGGAAATCCAGAATTCACACTTGGAGAACTTGGCGTACAATTCTTCCTTCTTAAGCAATTTCAAGATCTGCCTAAGGTGTTCTTCATGTTCCTTCTTACTTTTGGAGTAGATCAAAATGTCATCGATGAAGACAATTACAAACTTGTCCAGATACGGTTTACACACCCGGTTCATAAGGTCCATGAACACGGCCGGTGCATTAGTCAAACCAAAAGACATGACTTGGAATTCATAGTGACCGTATCGAGTCCTGAATGCAGTCTTGGGAATGTCTTCTTCTCGAACCCTCAACTGGTGATACCCTGACCTCAGATCGATCTTTGAATAAATACTCGACCCTTGCAGCTGGTCGAATAGGTCATCGATCCTTGGGAGTGGGTAGCGGTTCTTCACTGTCAGTTTGTTCAATTCCCTGTAATCGATGCACATCCGGAATCTCTATAAATCCTCGCATAACAGACGTACAAAAATGTTACAAGAATACCACTAGAATGGCGGTACCCCATTCGGCCCAATATTCATCAAGGCTCAGAACAACTCGTAGCCACTTGGACGAATTGTTGAGAGGCCACTTTCCAACAACGGGGAAATTCCTATCTTTCGAGTACAACTCTAGGTATCGTCACGAAAGTATCACAGATGAATAAGAATATACTCTACAACAATACTTTGTGGAAAAATTCAACTCCATTCGAACCCCCCCCCCCCCCCCCTCTCCCTCTAAGTGTAGGTGTACAGAAATATCAGATTGTCACTAAAATAGGCTGCAACTAAACGATCAGGACACCCATATATGGAATCACGATTATATTGGTTATCATTTTTGCCGTTTGGGTACAGGTAAACAAACCAAAAAACAATGTTCCTCCAAAAAAAATCAAAGACACGTTGGATTTTATCTTCTGCTTCCGCATGGTAAATCTCAACGTTTTGGAAGCATTATTTGGGATTCCCTAATCGGGAGTGGCGTCGCCGGTAAGTTTTTTTGAGTATGGTTAAATTAATTTTTTGGAAGGTTGTATAAAAAATGAGAGAATATAGTATATAATTTGAAGTTTGTTTTAAAAATTGAGTTGGTGGAAAAAAATGCTAGGTAATTCATATTACATGAAAAGTATAATAAATTTGTTATTCCGTAATGAAAAATTTTATAGAATTTTTACCCGAGTTACACGCCTACATACTTAATATGCATCCCTTCCAATGCCATCAAGTCTTCAATGACTTTGATGCATTTATTGCATTTAATGCATTACACCACAAAGAAAAAATTTTTTAAAGCAAAGACTTGGAGATACCAAAATTACCTTAACAAAAAGCTTTTCAAAAAGGGCTATCCTGCCACATTCAAAAAAAAACCCCTTCAAAATCATAATTTAGAAATACAGTGAAAAGTCCCATTCTTATATTTTTTGCATTGGAAAACTCTAGGTGGTTTGGTAAGGGGGAGTAAATGAATAGAAAACTAGAATTGGAGTTTCATTTTCTCAAGTATTTTTTGGGTTAAGTGACAGAAAATAAAAAGGTGGAGAATTGATACAGAATTAGTTTTGAGAAAATGAAAAAAGAAATGGTAGTTTTTTTTTGTCACCCTTATTTTCCAACAATAGTTTGTAGAGAATTAGGAGAAAATAACGCTTTTTTAATTTATAATTTTTTTGTTTTTTATCAAATTATATTTTTTTTTATTCTTTTTAAATTCACAGTATCTCGCGCGAAGCGGAACCAAGACTAAAAAAATTACATACTCACCCGACCTTATTTATTATTGTTTGGTTAGCGAAGAGAGGAAGCGTTGGTTTCAACTCCGTCGGTTCAGTCGGTTCGTCAACCCGAAATATGAGTAAAATAATAAAAAATTACTTCTTCAACTATACTTGTGAAAAACTTTCAACTCATTCGGAACCTCTCCTCGAAGTGTGGTGCCAGAAATATCAGTTTGTCACTAAAATAGGCTGCAACTAAACGATCATGAGCACCATAATGATCACGATTTATGTTGGTTATCTTTTGCCGTTTTGGTTATGGTAAACAAACCAAAAAACAATGCTCTCCTAAAAAATTCAAGTCACGTCGGATTTTATCTTCTCTTTCCGCATGTAAATCTTCAACGTTTGGAAGCATTATTGGTTCGTAATTCGTATCCATAATAGGTTTTGTTTGAGTAGTGTGAAATTAAGTTTGAAGTTGTATAAAAAATGAGAGTATATAGTATATAATTTGAAGTTGTGTTTAAAAAATGAGTTGTGTAAAAAATGGCTAGGTTAATTATATTATGAAAAGATATAAATTGTTATTCTATATGTAAATTTTGATTAGAATTTTCCCGAGGTACACCCTACATACTTAGAGCATTGAGTGTCATGGCATTTATTTGACATGCCATTTGGGCCCCACTAGTGCCACATTATTTCAATACAACATCTCAAAATATCCCTCATCTCACAACACATCACAACCCATGCCATTTGGGCCTACCCACCTACAATTTTATTTATTTTTCTATTTTTTCATACAAAATAAATTTCATTCATTAAAAATTAAAATACAATACGGAAAAAGAAAATACATTTCGAAACTAAAAAAAAGGAAAAAAATACGACATACGACATTTAAAATACGAGATAAAAAAACTAAAACATGATTCGAACCATTACATATTTTTGTAATGGTTAATCATTTGTTGCTTGTCGGTAATGGTTCGTAACAATTCGGTCTGAACTGAAACCAGGTTCGTCGAGTTTGTCATATCCAAATAGCTCGCCCTTTCGAGAGCACTGGAACCGTACTTGATGAGGGGATCATCCGGAAGCGCTTCCACCCTCAACAATTCCGGAGCACGGGTAAGCAATTGCTCCAGGTACCGATTCAACTCATGCAACAAATTGTTTGCTAGCTCGACATCCGCTACAAGTTCTTGATGTAGTCGGCGAAGGGTCTCTTTTCTTAATTTGTTTGGTTCGGTAGCTATAGTTGTGAAAATGAGGTGTTTTTTTGAAGTTGGCAGTGTATAAGAGAGAGTATAAGAGAAAGTGTGTGAAAATTGTGTGTTATTTTGAATTTTGAGGGAGATATATATATAGTAAAAGTGGGTATAAATTAAAAAGAAAGTAAACATTTTTTGAAATTTAACTATTGTATTAAAAACGGTAATATATGTTTTTATTTGTCTCTTTCTTCGCTGTGTAGCCGACGAATCCACAAGTGGCGAACCTCTGCGGTGTCGTGGCGAGCAAACGGCGTTGCCGTTTGGCTTCCACGTCGGATTCGGCGTAGATTCTCGTCATGATACCTTATGCTCTTATAACCATTTTTCTTTACTTATGGCTTGGCTAGTTGGCTATAATAGTCGTACGGTAACGTCACCCAAATTATCCACGTGTTTAGCTTCGTCGCCATGAGATTGGCGAGGTGTTATAGGGTCGTGTTTGTTATTTTTTAATTATTTTGGATGTAAAATAAATAAAGGGTATGTATAACCAGTTCCCTACTTTCCTATGTCAATAGTTAAATTGTATTCCGTATTTGTTAATAAAAAAATATATATATCAAAACTGTATTTAATGCACAATAAATAAACTCACGGAAGATGGCCTTAAGTACATATAATTTCCAAATTAACACAGTCGAAGTTTTTTTCTTCTGTATTCAACATTAGACAATCTCCTATATAAAAAGTTGGCGAGTTCTCGGTAGCTTCGGCTAGAAAGGTTATTGATGATAACAGGTTTCTGGAAGTGTCTACTCAAACTCGATGGATAAAAGCGGTGCCAATCAAGGTTAACATTCATGTGTATTAGTATGTAATCCTTCTAGCCTCTTGCTAGTTTTATAATAAAAGTTTTGCCGTTCAAAAAAAATATTCATGCGTGGAAGGTGAGAATGGATTGTTTGCCTACCCGTCTTAATATATCCCGGAGAGGTATAAATATTCCGTCTATCTTTTGTCCCGTTTGTGGTAGCGTCACGGAATCGTCAAGTCATTTATTTTTTGATTGCCTTGTTGCGAAAGATAATTTTCGCAAGATTTGCCGTTGGTGGGAGGTGGATTTCATGGAAGTGCATACGTTCGATGAATGAGTTTCTTGGATCGTAAATCTTCGGATTCCTATCAAGCATAAAAGGTTGTTAGAAGGGGTGTGTTTTTGGTTGTGGTGGCTAATTTGGGCTTATCGTAATAAATGTGTCTTTGGTGTGGTTTCTCCTTCTAAGGCGGATATTTTTGATGATGTTGTGTCGTATTTTTTTTATTAGAGTCGGTTTAGATGTAATGTGTCGTTTAGTTGGGTTGATTGGCTAAAAAATCTTCATCTTGTAACTTTGAAATTTTTCTAGCTTCTTTCTAGTTTTTTAATAAATTGCTGTTAAAAAAAATAATATAAAAAGTTGGTTTTCAGAACCTATAAAAGAGTGGGTTTTCCATGTTTTATGCTAATAGTCAGTCATATTATATAACAAAAATTGACGTGGCGAATGCTATGAAAGGTTACACAAGGTCATGGTTTCTCCATCGATCCAAACCATTTATGTTTGCCAAAATGAGCTGAAGTGAAGGTTGGGCAGACGCTAAGAGCACTAGGTATGGTTGGTGCCATGGCATGAGCCGTGGGTCAAAAATGATATTTTTTCTCCACAACACCAAAAACTCTCATAACACCAAAAAGTGCATCCTTGGTTAACA
Organism: Tanacetum coccineum; assembly: GCA_026074375.1. NCBI lineage: Eukaryota > Viridiplantae > Streptophyta > Magnoliopsida > Asterales > Asteraceae > Tanacetum > Tanacetum coccineum. The sequence goes on along the minus strand of BQNB010044782.1, from coordinate 24,465 downwards.
CCATATTTTTTGGTGTTATGAAGAACTTTTTCAATTTTTTTTTATTTTTATTAAAAAAAACTTATAAACTTAAAACTTAAATTTCATAAATTAAAAAAAAAACATTACATAAACTTAAAAAAAACCATAAACTTAAATAGAAAAAAACATAAACATAAATAAAATACGACAACAATTTAAAAGTTAAAATACGTCGCCCGGACATTCTCTTTCAAAGCATCGATCCTAGCCGCGTCTTCCGGATTCATCCCCGTAGTGTCGAAAGTAAGAATCTTCAAATCTTCGTTTCTTTGGGACTTGAAAGTCGGAGAACGGGTTTGGAATTTGTATGGTGAGGCGTGGTGGCAAATGGGAGTTGCTTGATGTCGGAGTTGTCGGATTAGATGAAGATGACGAATTTTGTAGGTTGTAGAAGAAATCGTTTATCCAATTGTTTGGATTTGAATTAATATTGGGACCCATGGAAAATTGAAAGAGATATATAAAAATGAAAGAGATTTAATTGTTTGGAAGTGTATAAAAAATATGTGAGTTTGTATATGTATATATACAAAAATAATGGCTCAAAACTTGCAAAAAACACCTCTAAAATGGCTATATTTCGAAATATCCCGCTCCCCCAACGGCTAGTTTAAAAAAAAATAAAAAAATAATATGAAAATGCGACTTGAAAACGCGAGAAGCGCGTTTTCGCCCACCATTTGGGCTGGTGGCGGCGGCGCGAGAGGTGAAAACGCCACCCACGGTGTGGTTCTCGCGCCGTGCGATGGCGTTTTCTTCCATGGCTTGAGCCATGGCTCACCGTACATTGTGCTCTAAAGCTGCAACTTATATTGTAAGTTAAAACGTTAAGTTTATATTCTTATAAAATTGTTTGACGAACCGGTTGAAGTTAAAACTTATTATTTCAAAATCACATAAAAATAAATCGAATTGAATTCACATATATTTTAAGTTTGTGTATGTTAATCTGTTACGTTTTGAAAGGTATTTAACTAATTCAACTAACAATATACTTTACTCATTTTTAAAAGCTCGTTTCAATTAACCTTGAGCTTATAAAAGCTTATAGCTAAAAACATAAATTATTCTGTGTAAGTTAACTTATTTAAAATGTTTAGCTTTTATAAGTTGCATAGCCCCTCAATCCAAACATAGGAAAATTACCAAAGGCTTTTTGGCTGCTCAGCGTTATGTGAGGGCCAATCAAACTTTTAGCTTTTATAAGTTGCAAAAGTGATACAAGGGTATGTTGTAAAAATTTGTTTTTAAAAAGAAATTGGAAAATTGGAAAAGTGATACAAGGGTATGATAGTAATTTGAACAATTTCTTTGTCAACACTTCTTGAACTATTATCCCATATCACATGCCATGACAGACAACAAGAAGTCTTCTTTTCTTTCTGATACAAACTTCAATACTCTCCACACACACACACTTTCACAAACACACACTTCAAGAATGAGATCTTTCACAACCACCACTTTTATCCTCCTCCTCCTCCTCCTCCACATCACCACCACCACCACCACATCACCACCATCAACCACCACACTTGACCCAAAGCAACTCCAAGCACTCCACAATCTATACATCCCAACCACCCATGACCCATGCACCACCACCTCAACCACCACCACCTGTGACACTGCCACCCCATTCCGCCACCTCACCACCCTCCACCTCACCAACTGCTCAGAAGACCTCACACTCTCCACCACCATACTCTCCTCCTTATCCACACTCACCACCTTATCTTTCCTTAACTGCCACCTCACCTTAGTCCACTTTCCTTCTTCACTCTCCACCAATCTCAGATCTTTCACCTCCATCAACTCCTTGAAGCCACTCACTGGAGTCTTTCTTAGCAGGTTTACTAACTTAACTCAACTCACTATCTCAGGTGACAATGTCAAAGCTTCTGGTATTCATATCATTACATCAAAAATGGAGTCTTTAACCAATGTAACACTTTCTGATGCCAATTTGACTGGTTTTATACCAAAACATTGGAACTTGAAGATGACCCACCTGGATTTTTCCAATAATAAGCTTAATGGGACTATACCCACTTCATTAACTTTATTGGAAAATATAAAGTTTCTTAATTTATCATCAAATGAGCTTAGTGGTGAAATACCCGGATCCATTTCGGGTTTGAAAAGCTTGGTTCAGTTGGATCTTGGGTCAAATCAGTTTAATGGGAGTGTTCCAAGATCTATAGGGGATATGAAGGGGTTAAAGTATTTGAATCTTGAGAAGAATAATTTTCATGGTGTTATGCCTTTTAATGCTAGTTTTATTAAGGGGTTAAGCGTGTTTAAGATTGGTGGGAATGATGGTTTGTGTTATAATGTTTCAAGTTTTTCGAAAAAGTCCAAACTTGGGATTGCTCCTTGTGATAAACATGGAAAGCCTATTTTGCCCCCACCAGCAGCCGCGGATGGACCAGCTTCATCCGCGGATGATATGTCTAGTGGGGACTATGATGATGGTGGTAGTGATGGAAAAAAGAAAAAAAGTGGTGATGATGATGATCATGGGCCTAATAAGGTTGTACTTGGTGTGGCTATTGGGTTATCAGCTGTGGTTTTTCTGATTATATTCTTGGTTATGTTGTCCAAATGTGGTGGTAAATGTTGTTGTTGCTGTTAGATTAACCGGTATATGATAATCATTTTCAAGACGGCTTACTGGTAAGGGCTCGAAGGTTATGAAAGAGACACGGGTTTAAACCTCGTTGTTTGAGATGGTTACAGACAAGTTTAGAAAGTTAAGCCGCATACGTCTAAGAAAAAAAGACTCGACTTTGTCCGGGTATAGCATATTGTTTTATTCATTTGGTGGTCAAGAGATTGAAGGTATACCTTTGAAATGTAGCTAAAGTAAAGATTGGGTACTTTTGAGTTTTGATACACAAGGGATTGAGTAAACTTCATTTGATAATGATGAGAGGTTTTTTAAGTGAGATATTATGGCATGTGTTTAGTTTTTTGTTTGTTTGTAATAAAGATTAAATTATTATTCTTTGAAATATGGTTAAAGAGCTGTGGGGTGTGATTTGTAGTTGCTAGGTTGGCAATGTATGTACAATGATTATTGGTGGTTATAAATTCATAATGACAACTATCATGTTCCCAATTTGACACTATGTAAGATGTGGGAGTTGAGGTTTTGCCTTGTTTTGAGGTTGTCATGATTGTTGCCTTATGGATATATCTAGATTTGTATGTGCTGCATGTGCTATACTGCTATCCGAAACTTATACTGTAGTAATCTATGATGATATTAAACCATATGCCTAAATCTGTTAAGTTACGTAACTTGATGAATAAAAGAACATGTCGTAGGAAATAGGCTGGTGATCATGTCAACGTAAAGTTCGATCACTAGATCACCAAAGACACGTTCATGTAATTTTCTCAGTGGCGGCGCATGTATTTTTTCACCCAACGACAGGTTCAAGTCACATTGTTTTAAGAACTCGCTAACAAAGACTTATTAATGGTTACCCGCCCATTGTAGGCATCCTCATATGCGGACTATCATAGACATGAATCTATCTAGTTGTGTACTGATCTTTTTATGTACAACCTTTTTAGGTTGAGTCCTGAAACTGAATGTGTCAATTCAGTGTTGGGCTTATTATTGTAAGATTGAACTCATATGAGCTTAAATCCACTATTTTTGGGTCCATATAGAGTTGAGGTGCAGACCACCTAGTGGGGTATTTTGGTCGTGGTTCGGGGTGCAGACCACCTGAAGGATGCACCCTCTTTTTATTGGGGGTATATATGTTTGAATAATAGAGGGAGATAGTTTTATATGTTCGGTTTGGTGGTCAGCGGTATTGCCTTAATATCCCCACTTCAATTAGCAATCAACGGGAGGACCGTTTTGGAAATATGGGAGTTGAGATGAATTCTCGCTTATAACTGTAGCGACACAGTCGTCATTCAAGGACTTGTGGCTTCTCTGTTTGCTAGAACTTTAGCACCGCTAATCAAAATTAAAACAAAATCACCAGGGAATTAGACAAGACATTGTGTTGCTGTTGATAAGGGATTATGGTTGATAAGATTAAAACAAAATCCCGCAATCCCTAAATAGCCCAACAATTCTTCGAGTCCAACTGTATATTCGACTGATATTCAGATGTTGAGTCTAACTTTGCAGTGTGAGCAAAATCCTCGGATACAAATTTCATACGAGTAGAAATAGTATTTTTGAGAATCTTCCACAAAGACGATGCCTTCGTGGCGTCATGTTGTGTTCTTTAACCAAGTTTTAGTTATGGCTTCGGTTAATTTTGTTTACATTGCACACTATGACTGATCATCTCAATGGCACTCCACTCGAATATAGTGTTGAACAGATATTTTAGTCAGGTTCAACATAGGTGAGATGTCTTATATCCTACTTTGATGGACTTGTTTCTCATCAACGGGTTCTAAGGTTTCAATAAATGTATCGGCCTCAATTCTTTAGCTACGATGACTCGGTCATTTATGATTCTTTTTAAAAAGAATTTCAACTCCCACATATATGGACATTTTCACTTTATGGTTTCTAAAGTTCTAGCAAACAGAGAAGCCAAAACTCCCACATATATGGACATTTTTAAAAAGAATTCCAACTCCCACATATATGGACTTTTTAACAAGAATTTCAACTCCCACGATGACTCGGTCACTTATGCCCCGTTTGGTTCGCCGTAATTGAATGTAGTTGTAATTTGATTACATTACGTAGGCTGTTTGGTTCGCAGAATGAAAGGAATTGTAATTCAGATTAAATTACGTAGGCTGTTTGGTTTGCGTTGTAATTGTAATTAAATCACTACAATTACATCAAGGGAGGGAATTCAGATTACACAGGAAGTTGAATGGAAAGTTTTGAATTACTTTGTAATTCAGTATTTTATACTTTAAATCATCAGTATTTATTATTATTATTATACAAATTATATAATAATAATAATAATAATAATAAACATTATTATTCTATATTATTTATATTATTATACCTTATATTTAAAAGGCAAGATCGTTGCCCCGAGGCACTGCCATTAATGTTATCATAATACCCGGCCCGACCCGGGTTAATTTGGGTTTCCCACTCTTTTTCTCTCTCGACAAAACACGTAGCAAGGTACGTGTCTTCTCTTCCCTCCTCTCCTTCACACACACTCCTGGATCTGACTAATATCCCTCTCTCCTCTCTAACAAATCAAACAAAGTAGTTTCATCTTCGTCTCCCATTTTCATTCATGAATATTCACTTCTTTTTGTGAACCATTGATGGGGGTTTTGAGAGCGGCGAGGTGCTATTAGATCTGCGGTTGATGAGGTTGTTACATTTTTAGATGAAGAAGCCCAAATCAAGGGAAATCAAGTTATTTGGTTCTTCATTCTTGACAACTAATTTTGGGATTTAAAGATTACCGTGTAAGTTTTTTTACATTGTTTAAATTGAATTGTGCATTTTTATACGTTTTTAGTTATGTTGATAAATTATTGCACCTCTTTTATTATATATCCGATTTTATGCTTATTTTAAAAGTTGACTTATTTTAAACAGAAAATCTTGATTTATGAGAAACATATATTTTAGAATGTAAGGCACTCTTTGTTTTTGTGTCTTTTGATTTGGTGTGTGATCTTTATTTTGTATACAGATTGGTGAAGGAAAAAGATTTGTTTCAGAGATATGTTTGGGTTTTGGTTATGGAAGGAGGGGATGATGGGAGAGGGAGAATGAGAAAATGGTGTATTTGTTGGTGTATAATAAGTTGGATTGGACGATGTGGTAAGTGGAAGGATGGTAGAGAGCGAGAATCACTCGCCTCGGCAACCTCCACAGGCGCACCCATGCCATGGACTAACCAACGGCTGAAATGCCATCGCCATGGGACTAACCAACAGCTGAAACGCCATCGTTTCAAACTGCTGGGCTCCTATTTTTTTTGATGACTTTGGTCTGTTAATTACATCTTTCCAAAAAGTGTTAAAATGTTATGGGCGATGATGATAGTGTTCTGTTTGGTATAGTATGCGTAGTTTACCGAGACATGTGACTTGGCTAGGCAGTCACACTAAGTTTGTGATTGCAGCCATGTCGGGTGTTTGGTACCGCTACTGTATTTATAAATCTGAGCCTCATTTGTTATTGTCATACTTACTCTTGAGGTTGTTTCGTCAAACCTTTTGTGGGAGGTATGCGCCAATTACAAGAACATGTACTTTTGTTTTACTTTTCTGTTAATTGAGTTTCTGCTTCTAAAACCGAACAACAAAGATCTTGCACGACCCTTTAAAACCCAGGAATGTGGGTTAAATTGCTACACTTTTAATCTTCTCAATACACAAAACCCATGAGTGGGCTTAAAATGCTATGCACCAGAGATCACTTAAATTAGAAGCAAGTGTTCATATGTGGGAATTTGTACTTACTCTTGAGGTTGTTGTAACATTTCGTATTTTCAGGTCATTTTATGACGTCATTTATTTCGTCATTATTTCACTATTTATTTATTTTATTTTCTCATGCGTGCTTACTTTTAATTCTTATCACATAATTAAAACCGCGTAAGTTAAAAATCAACATTTAACGTAAACGGACACCAAACGAATTAAAGTTTTCGTCAAACAAGCAATATATTATTTTTACGAAAGTAATAATCAACTTTTTATATTTTATTTTTATTGGTTACGTAAAACGTTTACGTTTCGCGATAAATTACATTTAGGTATATCCGGAAACACCAAAATTTATCTACGCTTCAACAAATAACCATTTTTATTTCCGATGATCAAAGTTTTATAAAACTTTACCCATGGTATTATTTGTGTCGTCCTATATATATAAATCAAGCTAGAACTTATAATTCTCAAGTATACACTTTACATTTAACTTGTACATTTTAAACTTTACATTTCATAAAAGTTCAAGTAATACTTTCTTTTTACAAGATATTTTGCTAGCAATCTTCATCCCATAATTTCATGGGATGATATGCACCTTAGGAGACCAAAGAACATACATTTATCACTTAGACCATGTACACATTAGGATTAGTAAGACCTAGCTATACATAGTAAACTTGACCAACTAGTCACCCTTAATTCCCTCCCCTTTGTCTCCAAGGTTGCCGCCCCCTTGCTATTTTCTTGGTCTTTTAGTCTTTGTTTTATCACTTTGACTAGTCCTCTTTATACTTATAAGTCTTACATACAAGTAAGATAATAACACACTTCATTTTACTTGCAAAATTCAACTCATTTCTCTCCCTTTTGGCTTACAATACACACGTTCTCAAAATAAAACCCAAGAACAAACCATACAATCTTTTTCTACCACATTTACAAGTAATCATACAATATATCTAAGATACATCAAGGTGTTTTAAAGGTTTGATCAAGTCTTTAAAAGGATTAAGCAAGAAAAGGAAAGATTAGGTTTTATCAACTAATCTAGGGTCTGTTTTAATCTCTGCAAAGCTGGTTATAAATCTAATCAAGGGTTTAGATTATATTTCTCAATCAAATATACTTCAAAAGAAGGTCAACTAAAAACCCTTTATGTCTTTACATTTATGTTTTTTTGTATATATATATGTTTATATAACTCATTCACGTTAGGATTTTAAACATGTAAAATGTATTTTTTACTTATAATTAGGGATTTGTACACTTTTGGTACATTGTTATTATGCATTGCTCTAATATGATGTTTAAATACAATTATAACATCTTGTACACTCTTTGTTTATGTTTGGGATGTTAAATAATAGGGGGATAAACTAGTTTTAGCCAGAGTACGCAGCAGGATAGGACCTAGTAATAGCATATGGTTAACACAGAAATAAAAGTAAATAGAAAACGCGTACCTTTTTTAATTTGAATCAGAAAAGAAAACAAGCAATAAAATAATTGCTCTACGGTTGCTCACACGTCATGTAACCAAAACAAGGTGAAGTATGTTGGCTGAACTTCCATAACAAACCTTTGTTTTATATCCCGATTACCACGCAAACCCTTGAACTAGTAACCGAATAAATAAGGAACCGAATTAAGGTTTATAAAACCCTAATACAACCGAATAAAACCTTGACCGAATAACATCAACTCGAAACCCTTTAGAGTCTTTTTCTTCGAACAGGAACAAATAACAACCTCTTTGTATACAATCTTGTGTGTCGAGCTCTTGTAGAGAAACAAGAACAAAAGAAAAACAATTAAAGCCTTAAGCTTTAATCGATCTTGGTTGTATAATGATAACCGAACACTAAACAAAACCTCTTGTAGATGTTTTATAGAGCTCGGCTGGAAAACAATAAGGAATAATGAAAACCCAGAAACTGTTTTGAGGATTAGAGTATTGTGTTAGTCATTGGAATGAATGAGATATGTGGAGTATTTATACTCATCAACCCTTAGACTAGATAAACAAGGAGACAAGTCCTTGTTGTAACACAATACCTCCTTCCCTTGTTCTCCATGTCCCTTTACCGAACACACACCCCTATTCGAACCTTACAAGGAACCGGCCACAATGGTTTAACCCTTAGAGTTCGAGTGTTGTTCATTTACGGTCCTTATTATTAACGTGAAGTATAAAAACGTTTTCTCCGTGTATTAACGTGTGTGCCCCCAATAGGCTCACTTTATTGTAATGTGTACTCGTGTTATTTCGATGCCATATTCCAAAGCATCCCGCTGGGAGTGGATAGTAGCACATAACACTAATACCTATAATTGGCAAAGTCTAGCAACCCACACAATTTTTTTTTTCATTAGGAATATTATGATGAAAGAGTTTGCAAAAATATCTCTGTATTAATTGTTATAAATTTCTTTGCTTTATAATCATCCTTTTGTTACAGATAAGTTTAAAACCATGGGATATGGATCCTATGTATTTCCTATAGTTAACATTATTTTCTAGTTAGAGAAATAAATAGATATTCACAAATAGTAATCAAGAATCATCTTGTATTTACCCTTGGGAACGGCCATTCAATTATTGATTTAATCTGGAGTAGGGCCCAATGGTATCTTTTGCACATATCAAGTGGGAGGAACAATCCTTTATTGACTTCAAGTGTTGTGATGCTGCTTTCACATACACTCCGAATAAATAATTTTATAACTTTACCTTGTTTAGGACAGCGTTTGGGCTTATATCACAAAAGTGATATCCACACATAAGAACTTTGCTGCATCTCAAGTTAAGGACAATCTTGTATCAACCATTTATCGTCATTTTACTCATGACATGGATCCAAAAGTAATTGATCGAAAGTTGGCGGGTATCAGTATGCATCCCTTGTTGAATACCTTATGAGTTTGTTGGGAACCAGCCATTTATTCAAAGAATCTAACCAACACTCACGTTTGCCTACATTAACAATATTTCATATTGGTAACCGACAATGGATATTTTAGGCTAATGATAAAATCATTTCAAGGATTAATTAACATTGCAAATATAGAATAACAGTTGTTATATGAATGATAACAAATCCCAAGTATCTTTATTCATCATAAATTAAAAACTGTCTTACAATTCCAAAATTATCAAATATACTAAATCAAACACGAGTTACATGAAACTACTAAGTTGGCACATCCGATATTCCTAGTTAATTGAATGCTTAGGGAATGGCCAACTGCCTTTGTAAGAGGTCAGCTAAATTATCACTCTGTGTCAATCTTTTATACCTTACATGCCCAATCTTCAATGGTCTCGCGAAAGATTGTGAATTTTGAGCGAAAATGTCTTGCACCTTTAGGACCCATCATCTTTCGCTCATTGCTATGGCTCCCATATTATCACACATTAATACTTATGGGGTTTTCATTTGTTGGGAGACAATGCCAAGCCCAGAAATGAAATTACGCTCTACAGCCTCCTTCGATGCATCAAAAGCAGCGATATATTCAGCATCTGTAGATGAGGTTGCAAAAATACTTTGTTTTGTACTTTTCCAGTCAACAGCACCTCCATTTAGAACGAAACACTAATCCAGTTGCGATTAGTGTTGTCAGATCCGTTCAGATATCCAGCATCAGTGTTAGCAAGAAACTCTGAGTGTCGTTTCAAATACTCATTTATTACCAGATACATATCCTTAGTATTGGAGATACTTTAAGAATATTTTAACAGCAGATCGTGTTCTTCACCCGGATTCTGTTGAAATCGGCTTGTCATGTTTTGTGCAAACGCAACATCAGGACGAGTACATCTCACAGCATACATAATAGATCCTATTGCCGAAGCGTAGGGAATATTCTGCATGCGCTGTTTCTCAGCAGGCGTTGAAGCACCTTGTGACTTACTCAATTTAAGTTTTTCTTGCATTGGGATCGTTCCACGCTTGGAATTTTCAATATAAAAATCTTTTCAAGATTTTCTCATGATAAGCACTTTGATTTAAAACAAATCTTAACCGCTTTGACCTATCACGGTAGATCTTGATTCCAAGAATATATGCAGCATCCCCTAAATCTTTCATAGCAAAACTTCTTCCAAGATAGGATTTTACATCTTGTAACATTGGAATGTTGTTTCCTATGAGTAATATGTCATCGACATATAGGAATTAGGATAGCAGACATAACTCCCACTAGCTTTCAGGTATACACATGGCTCATCAGGATTTTGAGCGAAATACCGAAATTTTTCTTGATTTCTCATCAAATCTTCTTAATTTCCATTGCCTTGATGCTTCTTAAGTCCATAAATGGAAGAACGTCTTAAGTTGCATACATGGTTTAGGATATTTTGGGTTTGGATTCAAAAACCCTCAGGTTGCTCCATATAGACTTCTTCGGAAAGATGTCCATTGGAGGAAGGCGTTTTGACATCACTACCATTTGCATATCTCATAGTCATAGTAAGGCTATAGCTATGAGAATCCTTATAGCTCTAATGTCTGCAACAGAGAAAAGGTTTTCTTAATAATCAAAACCCCCGATAGGTTTGCATCGTGATAAAGCCTTGCTACCCACGACGAGCTTTTAAGATGTATACTGCACCAGCCATGTCCTCTTTTTCTTGAAAAAGCACTTGCTAACAACGGTTCTGAGTGGGGAGGAAGCTAACATAAGACGCATACATCAGTGTCTTTCTGGATTGCTCCATTTCCACATTCATCGCTCAAAAGCCATTCTTGGATTCAGCGATCCAGCAATGCAGCTCTTTGTTAGCGGGTTCACCGAGATCCCCCTAATAAGTTCCTCAGTATTTTTTTTCGATGGTTTTACAAACACTCAATCGATCTGTGGGATGGTATGTCCTTGTGGACCTACGAATGGGATTGATATCACTTTGAGGTTCATCAATTTCTTGATCATCCTCTTCATGATCTAAGCTAGTATCTACAGAAGGATTTGTATCCTTCTTCTTGAATTTCTTCATGATCTTCCTCCTTCCCACTTGCTTTCAGATCCAGAGCTTAGACTCAAAGAACTCAGCATTCCGAGCAACAAACACTTTATTCTCAGATGGGCTGTAGAAAGAATATCCCATTGTTTCCTTTGGGTATCCTATGAAGATACTCTTAAAAGATCTAGGATCAAGTTTGTCAGGTTTGGTAAGTGTATCATGCTTAACAAACGCCTCACAACCCAGATCATTAAGTAAGACAGCTTAGGGGCCTTGCCCATGCCATATTTCGTATGGTGTCTTATCAACCTTCTTAGATGGAACCATGTTGAGAATGCGTGCAGCAGTCTCAAGGGCATAATCCCAAAAGGACTTTGGTAGAGTAGTTTGACTCATCATTGATCGAACCATGTCTAGCAGTGTTCGATTTCTCCTCTCTGACACTCCATTGTTTTGTGGCGTGTAGGGATGCAGGAGTGCGAATGGGAAAATGATCCCAGCTCCCTTTAGATGATCCAGATAACTCCTTTGACTATATATTCACCTCCACGATCAGACGTCCCTGTGTTTTTAATGACTTTAATGGTTTTCCGAGTTGTTTTCTACTTCTTTTGGTAATACCTTAAAGGTTTCAAACTCTTCATGAGTTTATGTTTCAACAGTCAATAACATAACATAACGGACTGAAAATCGTCAGTAAAAGTGACGAAGTAGCTAGCTCCTTGTCTTGACACAATTCTAAATGGGCCACATACATCGGTGTGTATTAGTCCAAGTAGATCTTTAGCCCTTTCCACTTGATGTGAATAGGGTTTTCTAGCCATCTTACCAGACAAGCATGAAACACATTTTCCTAATGACTCAATGTCAATAGAATTGAGAGCCTATATGTTGCAACTTTTCAATGCGTTTCTTGCTAATGTGTCCAAGACGACAGTGCCACAAGAGAGAAGAGTCTAAATTAATTTTGGCTCTTTTATTGGTAATTGCATACATAGAACTATCGTTTGTATTAGAACAAGACATATCAATTTCAAAAATGCCCATCCGTGGAACAGCCATAAAATAAACTAGATTATCCTTGAAAACTGAAATAAATGTTATCTTCAAACCGGATATTAAAATCCATCTGTCAAACAAACGCGTAAACTGAAATAACCCTCTAGTGACTAGCGGGAGCATATGACAATTGTTCAAGACAATAAACCTCATCCACTGGGATGCTCTAAATGATAAGTTCCAATTGCTTCAACGGCTGCACGATGACCATCGCCCACGTACAGACTTAAAGCACCTGGTTTAGCTTCCTATTCCACGTAGACCCTGAGTAGTAATCATATATGAGTACCTCAACCAGTGTCATAATCCAAAGATATTTACTAGGGATATGAGTAGAGTTCTATGGTGAAAATACTGAAGTGCTAGCTCCCTGAGGTAGCTTGTCTTTTTCTTCAACTCGGTGAGATACACGGAACAGTTTCCTTCTCAAGTGCCCAACTTACCACATTGGTGCCAGTGGCTCCTTTGTGGTGTTATCCTTCTTAGGTGGTGGAGAAAGAAGTCTTAGGTTTTGGAGCATATGGAACATTGTTGATGAGCTAGGCCCATTCTTGTTCTATCCTTTACCTTTACCTCCTCTACCAGCTTTGTGCCGGGTTTTATTCTTTTGGTTTTTTTTTGAACCCTTCCTGCTCGTATTGCATGAGTGCAGGATTAGCATTTTCTTTGGCAGCGATTTCTTCATGCAAGCTTTAAGCATCGGATGTAGTTCATTCACGGTCTCCCCTTGGCAGTGATATTAAAATTCAGCTCGAGAGCTGGTAATAATCCTTATTGAGATGAAGACTAAGATACGACTCACTGCAAGGTTTTTACCAAACTGGTTGTTGTCCGTAAAGTTGAGTCGCTCCAAGTTGTCAATGTTGCCCTTCATCTTAAGACATACTAGAGTGGTAACACTCCAAAGCGAGTTTCTCTAAAGGCAACTAATGACGTAATCCTTCTCACCGAACGTCTTCAAGAATGAAACGTTTAAGTAATAGGTTTCCACGATAAAAACGATGTCAATCCACATAGTGGATGAGAAATAATCGTTTGCAATACGTACGGTAGGGTAAGGACAAAACAACCCACATTTCCGCTTTCAACCCTAGTCTCTCTATAGTCGTGTTGCATTCACGTCATTTAAGTATCCACATCCAAACATCTAAGCCTCACCTATTCTCAAGTGAATTCTTCAAAGGTCTTAAGCCATGTAGCAACTTGAAGCATAATTTCACATCTCATCAAACAAGAACTGTCATGAAATCAAGGTAGAAGTTGGTAAAAGACCCAATGTTTTTGAAAAATTAACTCAACTTTGGGGTTGCTTAGAAACAAAATCTTGAATCACTGAACACGGTGTTTGCGAACAAGTAAAGAATGCTTACATTAGAAGCCAAAACAGTTGGCTTAATAGCATGGCGAAATAAAACAGAGACGTGACCAAAATATAGGTCGATGTAGCTCTAATAGCGAAAAACGAACGTCTCTACATGTCGTGCATACGTAGTTCACCTGCTGCTCGCCTCGGACTCTGACTCAAAATCTATCAACGAGTCCTCCTCAAGGCCTTATGTAGGGTAAGGATACAAAAAGTTTTTAGGTGTACGTCACGACTTAATCACGAAATTATTAGCGCGCGAAGACGATCTATGGGACAAATTATGATTATAACGGTGTCTTAGATAACAAGGTGCTTAGGGACAGTGTGACACTATAACGACAGTAACCGATATGAAATCAAAATCAGAACATAAATGGACCAATCCAAATAAGGATGATGTACTAAAATCAAATAGTGGACATCTAAAATAAGTGGTGTACGATGCACAAAATTCCTAGTATGCTTTTCAGTGACTAAAGTGGAAAGTCAGTTTTAAACTTGTTTAAAATAATGACTATACCCAGTGTTGCATGATACTCCTTGAATTAGACATAGTTGATCAAGTTATGTCTAATTTAGGTCTAATGATGCGACTACTCGGACTAGTCGACTCGTTTCGTGTTCGGTGTTTTTAGAAAAAGAAAAATCATTTTGGTTATAGTTCGGATTTTTATTTTTGAAAAACCAGCATTCTCTATAACCTTAGGCTCTGAGTACCAATATGTCGCATCCCACCAAGGCAGAAATGCGAGGTGTAACATATCAATAAATATCACACAAGGTAATAGATAAAAACACCATACATTATTTAATAAAAGTAAAGTTATCTGAATTACAACATCTTCAAGAACAAATTTAAAAGTACATGAAACATCATAAGTTGTTTATATCTAAACATGGATATTCAAAAGATAAGGTTCTTGCAATTATGTAGACGTCTTGATAATAACTGAAAAATACAGCTCTAAGTTTTCACCTTGGGAACGTCACCTGAAAAGCATGATAAAATGGTCAACTATCAAAATAGTTGGTGAGCTCTCAAGATTATAAACACAAAATGTAGTTTTAGAAAAGAGTAGATGTCCGATAAAGGTTTGCCAACTCATTGGCAAGTTATCAAAAATAGTTGTCCAAACCCAAAATCAATTTCTAAACAAGTTGAGAGTCCAAAACAATCAATGTATATGTATGCTATAGTGATTATGCGAAGCACTACTTAAACGTATTCAGCCTAACCGTTCTAACATCCAATCAAGTTCTAGTTGTATAGTGTGGCACAAACACTTAGTACTATGCACCTTGTGCGGGGAGTGAGGAGGGGCTAATCTTCTAATAGCGCTATCCATAAGTACTAACGTCTTAATTGTAACATTCCGTATTTTTAGGTAATTTACGACGCTAATTAATCCACTATTTATTTCTATTCTTGCACGCGTTTACTTTTAATTTTAATAGTTAAGTTAAATCGCGTAAGTTAAAAATTTTAGTTTAGCGTAAACGGACACCAAACGAATTAAAGTTTTCGTCAAGCAAACAATATATTATTTTTACGAAAGTAATAATCAATTTTTTATATTTTATTTTTATTGGTTACGTAAAACATTTACGTTTCGCCATTAAATACATTTAGGTATACCGGAAACACCAAAACTTTTCTACGCTTCAACAAATACCCACTTTTATACCCAATACATAAAAATTACACCATAATATCACAAAAAAACTTCCATGGCTGGTTAAAGATATGAAAAACCAAAGAAATATCTAACTTGAAAACATGTTTCCTTATTTTCATGAGATGATTTCCATTTTAGGGGACATAGGACTCATATTTTCCAACAATGACCAAAGACTTCCTTAATTTCCTCAATATGTCTAAGAATTCCTATGTACTTTTTGACTAGCTTATTTAACATGTATACTTGCACTCCTAGAAAGAAATAATCACACAACACATTTTACTTAGCAAAACAAACTCATTTCTCTCTTTTTGCCTCTTCTAGCCACGGCACAACCACAAACCACCATAAACCACCCATACAATTTCATTTACCTTATTTACAAACATCTCTACAACATATCTAAGATGTTCCTAGGTGATTAGAAGATTTGGTTTGAGGTTTACAAGGGTTTAGAAGTTATTACTTTTCATCCTACTACACATCAAGGTTATCTAAAAACCCTACATCATTTACTTTCATGATTTCATATGTATATAATGTTTATATGGATCATCACCATTAGGACACTTTTAATCATGGAAAATGAGCTTATACTTGTGATCATGGTTTTATGGACTTTTACACATGTTATATAGTTGTAAATATCATGTTATAACGGGATTATAAGTATTGTACCAAGTTGATTTAAGTATAAAAAGTATAAGTATAAACTAGTATATAAAAGTTCACTTAAGAAAGTTGTGATTTAAAAGCATTGTTAAGGACTTGTTAACTTGGACATTTGGACAAACTATGGACTAATGGACATAATAATATATATGATATATGAAATAAAAGCTTGTGGAAGACTAGTGATTATTTATTAAGTTGAAAAGTAAATAAAAACAAAGTTATATAAATAAACACATATTCATTAATAAGGGACTATTTTGGTTCGATTTCCAAACAGTGGGTTTGATATTTTTATAAAATAGTACGTCTCATGACGATTCCAAAAAGGTAAGAAACTCGAAAAACCGATTTATAACGAAAAAGATACGACAAATATACGTTTTACGTTAATACCGGGTTTATAAAATAAATTTTATAAAAAGTTACTGTTCATCAGGGACATTTATTTTGGAAAACATCATTTATATGATAAAACTTTTAATTACGAGAACGTGCTCGAAAGAATCGCTAAAAACGGAGCTATAACGAATAAGATACGCCATTTACGGGTTTTACG
Organism: Tanacetum coccineum; assembly: GCA_026074375.1. Lineage (NCBI taxonomy): Eukaryota > Viridiplantae > Streptophyta > Magnoliopsida > Asterales > Asteraceae > Tanacetum > Tanacetum coccineum. The sequence continues at coordinate 7,741 of BQNB010044782.1, read as the reverse complement.
ATAACTAAATCTATAAAAATAAGTTTATAACTGGTATGAACAGTAAAAATCACTGTTCATCAGAGGACATGAAATACAAAAATGTCATATTTTGATACGTCGTCTTAATACGAAAGCATGGACATAAGAAACGTAAGAAACGGGCTTAAAACGAGAAAGTTACACACTACTTTATAACTTGTGCACTATTTCCTGAGATGAATAGTGTTGGTTCGTTTTTTTTATAAATTTTTGCGAAACATTTTGGAATCACTTAAATAATATTTATACTTGTTTTAAACTTTATAAATGTTATTTTACAAAGGCGATTAAACTAGTTACGCGATTATACGAGTTCAAATACATGATTATTATTTATCAAATGCGATTTAAACATTATTTCACAAACACAATTAGATGGTGATGTAGCTATATAGAATTATATATGTTATTAGTACTTAGTACTTATACGACCGATATCTACTTAGGTTGCTTTCGGATATTTCCGTGACGCGTTTTCATTCATTCACTCGACTTATTCTTCACTTCACTTCTAAGGTGAGTTCATAGCCCCACCTTTTCTCTTTTAATGGTTTTCATAAACTGTTTTCGGGGTGAGAATACATGCTCGTTTTACTATTGATTTCTTCTACATAAGCATTACATGACTAATTTTACCAAAGCTTGATTTATTACTACGTGATTTGAGGTCGTTGAATACCTATATCTGAAATTGTGAATTTTGGACATGATTGTTTTACTTTGGACACAAGTGTTTTTCAAATTGTATGTTATCTAGATTATTGCCTGAATGCTATTGTCTAAGAGCCATGAATTACTGGTGCAAATTCCGCTATATTACGATTATTGGTGCAAATCCGTTATAATTACGATTACTGGTGCAAATTCCGTTATATTACGATTACTGGTGCAATTCCGTTATATTACGATTACTGGTGCAATTCCGTTATATTACGATTACTGGTGCAAATTCCGTTATATTACGATTACTGGTGCAAATCCGTTATAATTACGATTACTGGTGCAATTCCGTTATAATTACGAACTCGGGTGCAATTCCCTTATAATTACGAATACGGCTTCGATGTCATGATCTTAGTGCAATAATACTTGTTTTGGACTTCGGAATATGTACTTAGTCCACCATTACTTAAGTCGTGTGGTCCACTTTTAAATACTTCTTGATTTTATTAAATCACTATTTGGATTTCCTAAATACTGCTTTGAAATACTGTAACGCTACTTTTCTTTTGAAATATCTCTTAAATTATTTCAATACTGCTTTTTACTTAAACCTATGAATTCACCAACATTATTGTTGACGTTTTTGCGTGTATTTTCTCAGGTTATTATTTTGCTAGCTGAGCATTGGGAGCATTCGAGTCGCGCGGATATATTTTTGAAGGCTTAATAACTTGTATACCATTCGACAAACGTTTAAAAAAAATGTTTCTATTGCATTATAAATGGGATCCTTTGTAACTCTGATTTTAATATAACGAATATGAATTAAATTAAACGTCTCTTGAGGTCGTATATCTGTGACTTTTCCTTGTAGCTTGAAGTCGCACCCAACATGTTTAACGTATTCTGTTGCCGTGACCGATTTTGGGGTGTTGACAGATTGGTAACGCGAGATGAATCAGGAGATAACAGCTCTCGTTATTTTCAAAACCTAGACTATGACCATGTTTTTCAAAATATAAGTCTTAATAGTCCAGTTACTCTATCCCGATAACCTCACTTGCATGCTCCCAGGTAAGTTATTGCACCTCTTTGCATCCTAATAACTATACATGGATAATGAGTATTTAATACTAGACTATGATTTCGTTCTCGTTACATCTATCATATGACGTCTTTACTATTTACCTCATAGCGGTCCTTTTTATAAATATGACCACTTTGATTTTTCGCGAACTTTTCAGATTTGCTCATTTACTCTCTACTCTCAAACACCAATACTAGTTACTTTACCATTCGACTCCGAGTTGAAACACTCTTCTTATGCTTTTGAATCGCATATGTTGTTTCGTAATCCGTCGTTTTGAAGTCTTCCAGTTGATCGGAGTACGACAATTAACTTGTCACCTCATACGTGTCACCTTGGAGAACCTACCTTTAGAACACGACTCTTTACATTCATTTTGTTGATGACTAATTCTTTACGTTTCATTTTCTTTGACTACTTTCCTGCGTTTGTTCGGAATTCTTTATACTTGTTATGACCTATCGCTTATAAAAAATCTCGATGTTCAACCTATAAACATTTTGTTTGTCAACCCTATTAGCTACTTCACATTACTTTATTGGACTATTTCATTCGTTATAAAACTAATTGATACATTCACACATCACACTGTTTTGACAAAAAGATCATTGCATCGTTGCACCTCACGAAATATACATAGCCTAATCACCTAGTATATTAGGAACATAGACTGATTACCTATTGCCATTCCGGAAAGACCATACATCTGAGAGTAGTCACCTTAAAACCTACACCATCTCATCCACACAAATCCGAAAGAAATTTTCAGCAATCTTTCCTGAACCCGTACCTTCTTCAGGTGTTGCAACCCGAGCCTTGAGGACAAGGCTCTTCTAACCGGAGGAGAGTGTAACATTCCTTATTTTTAGGTCATTTACGATGCTATTTAATCCATTATTTATTTCTATTCTTGCACGCGTTTAATTTTAATTTTAATAGTTAAGTTAAATTGCGTAAGTTAAAAATTTTCGTTTAGCGTAAACGGACACCAAACGAATTAAAGTTTTCGTCAAGCAAGCAATATATTATTACGAAAGTAATAGTTGACTTTTTATATTTTATTTTTATTGGTTACGTAACACGTTTACGTTTCACAAATTAAATACGTTTAGGCATACCCGGAACCACCAAAAACTTTTCTATGCTTCAACAAATACCCACTTTTATACCCAATACATAAAAATACACCATAATATCACAAAACACTTCCATGGCCGGTTATAGATATAAAAAACCAAAGAAATATCTAACTTGAAAACATGTTTCCTTCTTTTCATGGGATGATTTCCATTTTTGGAGACATAGGACTCATATCTTCCAACAATGACCAAAGACTTCCTTAATTTCCTCAATATGTCTAAGACTTCCTATGTACTCTTTGACTGGCTTATTTAACATGTATACTTGCACTCCTAGAAAGAAATATTTCTCTCTTTTTGCCTCTCCTAGCCACGGCACAACCACAAACTACCATAAACCACCCATACAATTTCATTTACCTCATTTACAAACATCCCTACAACATATCTAAGATGTTCCTAGGTGATTAGAAGATTTGGTTTGAGGTTTACAAGGGTTTAGAAGTTGTTACTTTTCATCCTACTACACATCAAGGTTATCTAAAAACCCTACATCATTTACTTTCATGATTTCATATGTATATAATGTTTATATGGCTCATCACCATTAGGACACTTTTAATCATGGAAAATGAGCTTATACTTGTGATCATGGTTTTATGGACTTTTACACATGTTATATAGTTGTAAATATCATGTTATAACGGGATTATAAGTATTGTACCAAGTTGATTTAAGTATAAAAAGTATAAGTATAAACTAGTATATAAAAGTTCACTTAAGAAAGTTGTGATTTAAAAGCATTGTTAAGGACTTATTATATTAGACACTTGGACAAACTATGGACTAATGGACATACTAATATGTAAGACATATGGTATAATGGCTTGTGGAAGACTAGTGATTATTTATTAAGTTGAAAAGTAAATAAAAACAAAGTTATATAAATAAACACATATTCATTAATAAGGGACTGTTTTGGTTCGATTTCCCAACAGTGGGTTTGATATTTTTATAAAATAGTACGTCTCATGACGATTCCAAAAAGGTAAGAAACTCGAAAAACCGATTTATAACGAAAAAGATACGACAAATATACGTTTTACGTTAATACCGGGTTATAAAATAAATTTTATAAAAGTTACTGTTCACAACAGATACATTTTTGGAAAATAATTATAAAACTTTTAATTACGAAGACGTGCTCGAAAGAATCACTAAAAACGGAGTTAAAACGAGTAAGATACGACGTTTCAAAGTTATCGAACATTATATATATAAGCTGAAAAACTGTGCACGCTTCAGCAGCTGCTGAAGCTCATTTTCGAGGGCCTTCGGGTCCGATTGAGTCGAAATGTAAAACTACAAAGTTGTTCGGAACGACATTTTACATAAACCTGCCAATTTTCATAATTTTCGGATGTATATTTTGTAAACTAGACACTATTTCCTGAGATGAATAGTGTTGGTTCGTTTTTTTTATAAATTTTTACGAAACATTTTGGAATCACTTAAATAATATTTATACTTGTTTTAAACTTTATAAATGTTATTTTACAAAGGCGATTAAACTAGTTACGCGATTATACGAGTTAAAATACATGATTATTATTTATCAAATGCGATTTAAACATTATTTCACAAACACAATTAGATGGTGATGTAGCTATATAGAATTATATATGTTATTAGTACTTAGTACTTATACGACCGATATCTACTTAGGTTGCTTTCGGATATTTCCGTGACGCGTTTTCATTCATTCACTCGACTTATTCTTCACTTCACTTCTAAGGTGAGTTCATAGTCTCGCATTTCAATCTTTTCAATGTTTTATAAACCCGCGAGGGGAATACATGCTCGTTTACAAACTTGTATATTTTACTACAGTACAATTACCTTTCAATACTTTGTGAGTTCATAGCCCCACCTTTTCTCTTTTAATGGTTTTCATAAACTGTTTTCGGGGTGAGAATACATGCTCGTTTTACTATTGATTTCTTCTACATAAGCATTACATGACTAATTTTATCAAAGCTTGATTTGTTACTACGTGATTTGAGGTCGTTGAATACCTATATCTGAAACCGTGAATTTTGGACATGATTGTTTTACTTTGGACACAAGTGTTTTTCAAATTGTATGCTATCTAGATTATTGCCTGAATGCTATTGTCTAAGAGCCATGAATTACTGGTGCAAATTCCGTTATATTACGATTACTGGTGCAAATCCGTTATAATTACGATTACTGGTGCAATTCCGTTATAATTACGAACTCGGGTGCAATTCCCTTATAATTACGAATACGGCTTCGATGTCATGATCTTAGTGCAATAATACTTGTTTTGGACTTCGGAATATGTACTTAGTCCACCATTACTTAAGTCGTGTGGTCCACTTTTAAATACTTCTTGATTTTATTAAATCACTATTTGGATTTCCTAAATACTGCTTTGAAATACTGTAACGCTACTTTTCTTTTGAAATATCTCTTAAATTATTTCAATACTGCTTTTACTTAAACCTATGAATTCACCAACATTATTGTTGACGTTTTGCATGTATTTTCTCAGGTTACTATTTTGCTAGTGGAGCATTGGGAGCATTCGAGTCGCGCGGATATATATTTTTGAAGGCTTAATAACTTGAGTACCATTTGACAAACGTTTTAAACAAAATGTTTTGCATTGCGTTATAAATGGAATCCTTTGTAAACTCTGATTTTATATATCGAATGTGAAATTTATATTAAACGTCTCTTTTAAGGTCGTTTTCTGTGACTTGTCCCTTGTGCCTTGAAGTTGCACCCCGATGTTACTATTCCACTACCGTCCGATTTTGGGGGTGTGACAGCCACATCACTAAGCTCTATCGCACGTCAGATAACCACTATTAGAAGGACGCCGCAAGATCGGATGCATCTATTAACTTACAACTTATAACAGAGTTCTCGCTCCGTGTCGTGAATTAATAGAAACATCGGACCTTGCGGCGTGCTTGAACAGAAGTTGTCGAAACTTATGTTTTCAACAACTCCAGGTTTACCATTCACGTGGGCACAGGTGTCCCTACTAAGTAAAGGCGTCAAACGGGTTTCCCGCTAGAGGCCGTCACATAATAGGGACAATTGATCCCACGTGAAAGATAAGCCAAGAGTTATAAAAGGAGGTTGTTGACTATAGTTGTCCTCATAAAGTAGAAGCGCTAACCAAACAATATTTTATATAGTGGTTTCGACGTCACGACGCACCCAAACTGCCAGACTCAACAAGAACGACCTGCAAATGGAACGTTAATGTAACAAATTGAGACATGAGAAAAGATCTACTCTTGGTACGTTAATACGACACGTACATTTGTACCGTTTCATTTTCAGACCGACAAAAAGTCGATATCGGCGATACGATAGGCGTGCACAAAGAAGGACGGGAGATAAAAGAGTATGCTGCGAAAACTAATTCGCTCCGAATTATTTATCACGACGTTCTCTTGAATTTCGCGTATTGCTTTAATACGACGCATCCTATCAACAACATCGGCCTTTGGTCGGTTTGAATATGACATGTAAGGTAAAATATTCTCGGCGCGCTTGGCTGCAAAAGTGGACGATTTACATCGCTCAATAGAAGAACTAATAAGCAAAATATTTGAAGCGTGTATGCGAAGTCTAGCACACATGTAACTGCATCAGTACCATACATATTTTTGCCATTAGTTCTTCTATTGAAGAATATAAGCTGAAAGTATAAGTCAAAAACAAAATTAGGAGGTTCTGAATGGTATACCTAAAGGAAGGAACACAAAGAGAATGATGCCCGCCACTCAGGTATGCATCAGTGCTACAATCATGAGAAATCGGCACATCAAGCATCCAACACTACAGCGGGACCTACGGATTTAGAAAAAATATCAAGAGGTATAAAACTGTAAATATACCAAAAAAAGATAAGGGGAGTATAAGAACCTGAACGACGTCCTTCAAAGAAGCCGATCAAATCTGCAAAAGTGCACGTCAAAGTAATTGATTCAGTGGTAGCTAAAAGTACATAAATAGTTATGCGTGATGGGTGTAATCCATGTATGTGGTTTTTGTAGGACTAGTTGCTCCAGTCAACTAAAAGTATTAAACATGGTTTTCGTCCAATCCTCTGAGTTGATAGGAACAACAAATCCTACAATGCATGTGTACCAAAAAAACACATGTAGTATGTTTCAAAGTTGCGATATATAAAAGAGAATCGTAATATGTGCTTCTTGTGACCACCAGCAAAGATCGTGCTTGATACACTTTACATGATCGAACCTCATAACCTTCAAACAACCCAAAAAGGCTAAAGACTATTCAAAGAGAATTTAAAACAATATGACAACAATATTTATGTATAAACTAACTTTCAAAAATTTCCACTACTGACATTGTATCAATCAAAATCTTTTTGGTCATTTCTCTTTCTTCCTTTTTGATTAACATCTCCCTATTAATGCATGCCACATCATTTTGTGAAACTTCTTTTGTTAATCTTTTTGTGGATGTAGCATCCCTCTTAAAACAATATGACAACAATATTTATGTATGCCAAAGCGTACCACAGAAACAGCGTACATGATAGGGATAAAACCCCTATTGTGATAAGGAAAGTTCCACGCACCAACGTGTAACCATTTAATAACACAAACCGATGTTGCCCAACGCAACAATTAAGATAAAAAGAGAAAAATCAAAAGCAATTTACACGCATAGCTCAAAGCGAAAGATGCACGCCAGTTTCCAAACAAATTATGCAGTAGACCGCAAAACTATGCATGAATGACCCATGTAACAACCAGCATTTTTAGAACTTTAAATGACTATTTTACCCTTTAACTTTTTTGGTTCGACTTGACCTTTT
>BQNB010044781.1:2684-44676 GCA_026074375.1 Tanacetum coccineum | reverse complement strand
GAATTTAGTGTAGCTAGAACTCCTCAGCAAAATGGTGTTGCTGAGAGGAGAAATAGGACACTAATTGAGGCTACTAAAACCATGTTAGCTGACTCTAAGTTACATACAACATTTTGGACTAGAGCAGTTAATACTGCTTGCTATGTGCAGAATAGGGTATTAGTAGTTAAGCCTCATAACAAGACCCATTATGAACTGTTTTGAGGTAGAACACTTGCTCTAAGCTTCATGAGACCATTTGGGCAAAGTGGCTGTTTGATGGAAAGTCAAATGAAGGATTCTTTGTTGGATACTCAATGAATAGTAAGGCTTTTAGGGTATACAACATTAGAACAAGGAAAGTAGAAGAAAACTTGCATATTAGGTTCTTGGAGGATAAGCCTATTATTGCAGGTGATGGACCAAAGTGGCTGTTTGATATTGATGTTCTAACAAAATCAATGAATTATGTGCCAGTTGTTGCAGGTACAAACTCTAATGATTTTGCAGGTACAGAAGAAAGTTTTGGTGCAGGTTATTCTAGCAAGGAGACAGGATCTAGCCAAGACCACATTTTGATGCCACTATGGAAAGATGGTTTACTATTTGATTCTTCTTTAAAGAATGCTAGTAATGATGAACCACAACCTTCTAGTGATGCTGGAAAGAAGGATGATGAAGGTGTAAATAAAGAAAGTGGAATTGATGATCAAGAGAGACCTGAAAATAGTACTCAAGATGTTAATACTGTTGGGCCAAGTATTAATACTGCCAGTACAAATGTTAATACTGGTAGTCTAAATATTAATACTGTTAGTCCAACAGTTACTACTGCTCCACTTGAAGCCACACATGCTGATTTCTTTGGTGATGAAACAGAAATAGATATGAGCAACATTACTACCACATATCTAGTTCCTTCTACTCCAAATACAAGAATCCATAAAGATCATTCACTTGATCATGTGATTGGTGATGTGCAGTCTGGTGTACAGACAAGGAGAATGACAAAGACTACAAATGAACAAGGGTTTATTAGTGTTGTTTATGAAGGGAAAACTCATGAAGACCTTCATACTTGTCTGTTTGCTTGTTTCCTATCCCAAGAAGAGCCCAAAAAGGTAATCCAAGCATTAAAAGATCCAAGCTAGATAGAAGCTATGCAAGAAGAGCTTCTGCAGTTCAAGTTACAACAGGTTTAGACCTTGGTGGATTTACCACATGGCAAAAGAGCCATAGGTACTAAATGGGTGTATAGGAACAAGAAAGATGAAAGAGGTATTGTTGTTAGAAACAAGGCAAGGCTGGTTGCACAGGGTTACACTCAAGAAGTGGGAATAGATTATGATGAGGGTTTTGCTCCAGTTGCTAGGATTAAAGCAATTAGGTTGTTCTTAGCCTATGCCTCATTCATAGACTTTGTAGTATACCAAATGGATGTGAAGAGTGCATTTCTGTATGGCAAGATTAAAGAGGAAGTTTATGTATGTAAACCTCTAGGGTTTGAAGATCGAGAGTTTCCTGATAGATTTTATTAGTTAGAAAAGGCATTATATGGTCTACATCAAGCTCCTAGAGCTTGGTATGAGACTTTATCTACCTATTTATTGGACAATGTATTTCAGATAGGTCAGATAGATAAGACTTTGTTCATTAAAAGAGTCAAAAGTGATATTCTACTAGTTCAAGTATATGTTGATGATATCATTTTTGGATCTACTAAAAAGAAGTTATGCACTGAGTTTGAGAAATTGATGCACAAGAAATTCTAGATGAGTTCTATGGGTGAGCTTACTTTCTTCTTAGGACTACAAGTGACACAGAAAGATGATGGGATTTATATCAGTCAAGACAAGTTTGTGGATGATATTTTGAAGAAGTTTGGTTTTTTAACTGTGAAGACAGCAAGTACACCTATGGAGACTTCAAAGCCATTGCTCAGGGATGCAGAAGCTAAAGATTTTGATGTTCACTTATATAGATCAATGATTAGCTCATTGATGTATTTAACATCTTCAAGGCCTGATATAATGTTTGTTGTATGTGCTTGTGCAAGATTCTAAGTCACACCTAAAGTTTCACATCTTCATGCTGTGAAAAGAATCTTTAGATACTTGAAAGGTCATCCTAAATTAGGCCTTTGGTATCCTAAGGACTCACCATTTGATTTGGAAGCTTATACTGACAGTGACTATGCTGGTGTAAGTTTAGACAGGAAATCCACAACAAGAGGTTGTCAATTTCTTGGAAGTAAATTAATTTCATGGCAAAGCAAGAAGCAAACAATAGTTGCCAACTCTACTACTAAAGCAGAATATGTGGTTGTTGCTTGTTGCTGTGGATAAGTACTCTGGATTCAAAATCAAGTGCTGGATTATAGATACAATATCATGAATACCAAGATTATCATTAACAATGAAAGCACCATCTACATAGATAAGAATCCAGTATTTCACTCAAAGATAAAGCACATTGAGATTGGCATCACTTTATTCGAGATTCCAATAAGAAGAAGCTTATTCAGATAATAAAGATTCACACAAATCAGAATGTTGCAGATTTGCTCACAAAAGCATTTGATGTTAGCAGATTTCAATATCTGATTGCAAGTATTGTAATGCTTCACCTCTAAAGTATTAATTAAGGGGAGGTTAATTGTGTTAATATGCAGTGGATTTTGCATAAATAATGCTTGAAATGGAATAGAACAACAGCTAATGATGGAATTCAAGTTAGTGTTGTTGGCTTAACTTACTACTGGTAAATATAATTAGTTCTGCTGTTATAATTAATATTGTGAGCATTGAGAGAAAGCAAAAACAGATAGAGAGAAAAAGTGAGCTTAAAAGAATTGAGAGAAATCAAAAACAGACAGAGAGAATTGTAAGCAAAAAGAAATAAGAGATGAAGTGAGACTATAAAAACCGAAAGAGAGCTTGTGAGAATCAAAATTGATGATGGAAATGCTTTTTGGAATGAAATTGAGGTTAAAACTGGTAACTCAAAAGTTAATGCTGTTGTGCATTACTTAGTACTGTTGGGTGAAAGTTAGTACTGCTAGGCGAAAGTTAGTACTGCTAGGCAAAAGTTAGTGCTGCTAGGCTAATTACTACTGCTAGGTTACCGTTGGAGCTACAACTGCTGAGGGTATTCTTTGACTATAAAATGGAAACTTCATGTATAGGTTTCCTTTATTACCTATTTAAGCGCATATGATCACACCATATTCGTTATTAATCCTTCTAATACTCTCTCAATTACAAACTCAACCACAATTTCATCACTGATTTCAACAATTATCATCAATGGAGGCTCTAAAATTTGCTGATTCACATAACATGATTGCTTACTTGGAAAAATCCACGGAGAATGCTGATTTTGATGAGATAGTGGACTATCTGACTGCTAGCCCTATCAGATATTCCTTAATTGTAAGTCCAACTATCTATGTGTCTTATTGATCGAATCAATAGTAAACACACACACACACACACCTAAATGATTAAAAATGTTTTTAGAAAAAAGAATTATATTTTTTTGACTTTTATTTTATTTATTATGAATTAAAAACACTTTTAATGTAAATAAAATATTAAAAATAGTAAACTAATTATTAAAATTCTGGAAAAATTAGAAAAAATACTTTAAACTATGTAGAATCTAAGAAAATTAAAAACTGGAAAAATGGCTGAACAAATAAGCAGGAAATAAGCAAATAAGCACGAACTAGCTAAACTGGAAAGAAGCTTAAGTAATAAATGATATGAGACTATAATGAAAAAGTCCCAAGGGCACAATGGTTAAGGACGAGTGTGTGTGAAGGAAAGGTCGCAGGTTCGAGTCCTGGACCTTACCTTTTTGAAAATTATTATTTTTTATTTTTTTTAAAAAACAGCTAAACATTAAGCTAAAATAAGCACTTTTAATAAAACAACTTTTTCTAAAACTTGAAAATAAGCTAGATTAAGCACAAAGAAAGGTGACAGTTTTGGTTTCTAAGCTAAATGACATTTAGCTAAACTGTTAAGCATTTGGGGACTTAATAAGCAAATAGGAAAACAAATAAGCTGAAACAGACCATAACCAAGTCCTAATAAGCACATAAGACTAGAATTTAGCTAACCAAATAAGCTGGAGAAACAGTAAAAACATTAAGGACAACAGACTAAAAAAATCTTTTGAAGGACTTTTTACAAATTTCAAGCTAAAATGTAGGACTAATGAGCAATGAGAATAAGCTAAAAAGCAAAAACAGATCAAGTACCAAACTCAAATGACTCAAATAAGCAAGATTTAAGCAAATAAGAAAAAGAAATGAGCAAGGAAAGACAAACTGAAAATGGCAGACTACTACTTAATTTTTGGAATTTTCAAGGAAAATGGGCAATTTGCAGTCTAAGTTTAAGACTCAAAAATTATTTTATCAACTTGAAACCTAGAAATAGATTGAGATTAGTCCACAATAAGCTTAGTTTAATCAAAATTTAATCAAGGAAAAGCTAGATTAAGCCCTCATTTGATCTGCAAATTCAGACTCTTTAGAACTGGCTACTAATGCTACCAATACTTGGCTGTTTTAATCTAAAGTACTATAAAAGGTATTCCCAAAGACAACAATTCAAAACAGATGCATAATGGAACAAGTCTTAGACACAAATACCACTCCTCAAATGGATTTTTAAGGAGATTATCAAATAAGCAGTTTGAGACTTGAATGGACTAAGCAGACTTGAAAACTTGATAAAAGAAAACTAGAAAACTTAACAAAACTAATTTGGAGCTTATAAAAACTACTTTAGGAACTTATTTAGAGCATTTGAAACTGACTTGCTAACCAAAAATACCCCAAGCAGTCTTAACTTATGTTAAGACTGCTTATGCCAAACACCCCTTTAAAAACATATTTTTCGTTTTAAACTTGATTAAGAATTTTTTAAGCTAAAATTTGTAAAGACCAGATGTTCAACTAAGTATAATAAGGCAAATAAGCAAATTCCAACCACTGATAAGCACTTGACAATAAGCAAACAGAATAAGCTATTTTTAGCTTTTTAGGACAGATTTTTGTTAAAACATAAACTAGTGAGATTTAAACCATCAATAAGAACCAAATAGCAAATTAAGACAATAATAAGCATTAATAAGCACAAATAAGACAAAAATAAGCAGTGAATAAGCAAAACATAAAATAAGCTATAAAAAAGAAAATGAGAACTCACTTTTTATTGAATGATCTTTGAGGGTACAATGTTTGGAAAGGTAAAATGCTTATAAAAACTTGAAAACCAGGAATTTAACATAAAGCAAGCATATAAGGCTAATAAGCAAATTCTGGTTTTTGCCTTGTTTTTGTCTTTTTGTGAATATCCATTACCTGCATAGTAAATAACACAAAACAAGCATATATTTGGCATTTTGTGTCCGTTTTTGGTTATTTAAGCTCGTTTTATTTAGATAAAGGTATGTGTATTTAAGCACATACCACTTATATTGAGCAGTTTTGGTCTACTGCAAAGATCAAAACAATCAATAATCAAACACAAATACATGCCAAAGTTTATGGAAAGGCAGTAGTAATAACAGAATCATCTGTGGGGAGAGATCTTCACTTTGATGATGAGGATGGTATTACTTGTCTAACAAACATTAAGATTTTTGAATACCTTCAATTGATGGGATATGAAAAACTTTCTGATAAACTTACTTTTCAAAAATCTTTCTTTTCCCCTCAATGGAAGTATGTCATTCATATCATCTTACAATGTTTAAGTTCTAAATTAACTGCTTGGAATGAAATTGGTACTAATATAGCATCAGCAGTTATATGTTTGGCTAAGAATCAAAAATTAAATTTTTCTAAATTGATTTTTAATGGTATGTTGAGAAACTTGGATCCTAATTCTAAAAGGTTTTTAATGTATCCAAGGTTTTTACAACTATTTTTGAACAATCAAATTGAAAATCTTGAAGTAGTTTTTAATGATGAATATGATACCCCTTCTCATACTAAAAAGGTTTTTGCAAACATGAGAAGGAAAGGTAAAGATTTTTCAAGGACAGTTACACCTTTGTTTCCATCTATGCTGGCATCACAAGCAGTGGAGGGTGAAGGTTCAGAACAACCCTCTGAACCCCAACACACACCTACTACTACTTCACCATCTCATGTTGTACAAATTCCTACTGTTGCATCGTCATCACACCCCAAAAAGACCCACAAACATAGGAAAACCAAAAGCAAGGCCACTAAGATATCTCAGTCTAGTGGACCTACTACCCTTGTAGCAGATGAGACTGTCTATGAGGGGAGGAAAGACAGTGTGGAAAGGGCTGCCACTACTGCTGATAGCTTAGATGTAGAGCAGGACAGTGGTAACATAATTAGGACCCAATCCATGACAACACTTAATGATCCTATTCCTCAGGGAACTGGTTTAGGTAGTGGTCCCAGGTGCCAAGATACTATATTGGGGGACAGACCTGCTCAAACTAGGTTTGAGAGGTTGTCTAAATAGTCCAATGATCCACCTCTCTCAAGAGTTAACACACTTGGAAGTGGCGAGGACAGTATGAAACTAAATGAATTGATGGAAATTTGTACAAGATTGTCTGAAAGGGTTCTTACCTTAGAGAATATCAAGACTGCTCAGAATTTGGAAATTATTAATCTAAAGAAGAGAGCCAAGAAGTTGGAAAAAAAGAAAAAGGCAAGAACTCCACAACTCAAGAGGAGGTTATTCAAAGTCAGGATAGAATCTTCTGCTAAAAAGAGTTTAGATGATCAAGAGGATGCATCCAAACAGGGGAGGAATAGAGTTGATCAAGATGAAGAGATTTCATGGTTTCAAGATGATGTAGAGACTCAGGGGAGGTATGGTCATGATTTTGAAGTTAATACTGGTAGTACATCAATTACTACTGCCAGTATTAATATTACTACTGCTGAACCAAGTACTCCTCCAACAACAACAATTCTTATTGAAGATGAAGATCTCATAATTGCTCAGACCCTTATGAAAATGAGAAGTGTGAAATCAAAAGAAAAATCAAAGGAGAAAGGAGTATCCAGTGAAACTACTATAAGACCAACAAGAGGAGTGATTATGCAAGAAGCTAGTGAAACTGTTACAAGACCAATAGTACCACCTCAACAACAACTTGATCCTAAATATAAAGGAAAAGGTATCATGCAGGAGCCTGAGAAACCAGTGAAAGTGAAAGGCAAAGATCAAATTGCATTTGATGAGGAAGTTGCTCGAAGATTGGAAGCTCAGATTCAAGCTGAATATGAAGAAGAAGAAGAAAGGGTTGCAAGACAAAGAGAAGAAGAGGATAACTTAATTTCATGGGATAATACTCAAGCTATGATGGAGGCAGATTATGAGTTAGCTCAGAGACTACAAGCAGAAGAACAGGGAGAGTTGACCATTTAAGAAAGATCAAAACTGTTTATAGAGCTCATGGGCAAAAGGAAGAAGCACTTTGCAAAGCTTAGAGCTGAAGAGATCAGAAGAAAAACACTAACCAAAGCCCAAAAGAGGAATCAAATGTGTACTTATTTGAAGAATATGGCTAATTACAAGCATAGTCAATTGAAGAACAAAAGTTTTGAAGAAATTTGGGTAGATTCATTTGTTCCTATGGATTCAGAGGTTGTGGAAGGAAGTAAAAGCCAGACATAAGGAAGTAAGAAGAGAACAAGAGAAGAACTTGAGTCTAATAATTCAAAGAAGTAAAAGATAAATGAGAATGTAGAAGCTAAAGTGGATGATGAAGCAGAGATGAAAAAATATATGGAGGTAGTTCCTGAAGAAAAAATAGCAGTTGATGCTATACCATTAGCCACTAAACCCCCAATCATTGTTGACTGGAAAATCATCAAAGAAGGAAAGATAGGATACTTTCAAATCATCAGAGCTGATGGAAGTTCAAGGAAATACTCATCAATGATTAGGATGCTTCAGAACATTAACAGAGAAGACCTAGAAACACTCTGGAAGTTGGTTAAAGCTAAACATGGGAATACAAGGCCAGAGAAGGCATATGAAAGAGTGTTATGGGGTGATCTGAAAGTGTTATTTGAACCTGATGTAGAAAGTGAAGTATGGAGAAATCTACAAGGATACAATGTGACAGTTTGGAAGCTATTTTCTTCAAGCGGAGTACATTTTGTGAGATTTTAGAATCTGCATATCTTTATGCTGGTAGAGAAAAAGTATCCACTCACACCTACAACAATCACAAAAATGCTCAACAAGAAGCTTCAAACTGACCATTAGAATGAGATGTGCTATCAACTTCTGAAACTCATGACAAAATAGCGTAAGAATCCTGGAAGTGTTTGAATACATCCTCCTGATGAAGATAAATCTTTTAATCAAGAAACTTAAAGATTTAGAAGATGAACATTAAGTTTAGGGGAGGATTGTTGGGATTAAAAGACATCTGAGTGTTGTTGAAGTTACTGCTGCTGGTTATATTTCTACTGCTGGTAAAGTTCAAAGAAAATATTCTAAGTCATTACTACTGCTAGTTGTAAAGTTACTACTGCTAGTATTAGTTACTACTGCTAGAAGGGTTTCCGCTGTTAGAGTTTAGTTAGTACTGTTAGTTTGTTTTAGTGTTGTTAAAGTGATATGTTTGAGATATTTTAGGAAAAGATATGTATGTATAGAAAATGCGTTGTAAGCCCATTAGGGTTCCTTGGTGTATAAAAAGAGACCCTAGGGCATGTAGTTTATACACATCTCATCTTCATATCATCTAGAAGTCGTTTTGATATAGCTTCAAGGTTTTGTATAACCTTAACACTATCAAGAGCGTTCGTATCAATATATTAAGGCTTAAAGTTTGGTATTATACAATCTTGTTTATTATTCTATTATTGCTTATTCTTCTTAGTATCATAGACTAGATTCTGCATAGTCTTTGATATATTCAATCAAAGTTTCTACCATAGTTGTCTTGGATTTATTCAATACAACTAAGCCTTTTATAAGCTAAGCAAGATCTGTTCAAGTGGGATCAACAATAACAATCCCCCGAGTCTTGCCTATACTACTACTACAATGATTAGGTGCTCTGCCTAGGGAGTTGTAAAACTTTGTGTAGAAGTCCTATGACGACCGCATCACCTACAAAGAAAACGTTTATCATTATCTATGGCACCCAACTAAAATTCCCCATCTGAATCGTATCATCAAAGAATCTTAAATCTTGGGGAAGAGTCTAGCGAATGACTCTAAAATAAATTAAGCGCTTCTCAAGAGGTAACCCGAGCTTTTAATTGTTTGTGTGTTTTATTTTTTGTTTTGAATAAATATGTATACCCCTTAAAAGTTGTTTTACAACTTGGAAAATCATAAGTGTGGGGGTGTTACATGCTCGTAATGTTTTATATATTATTGTTTGCAGTATGTTTGTTTGTTTTGTGTTTGTTTGAATAAATGCAGCAGGTAATGGAAGAGGATGCTTGGAGGAAAAGTCGATTGATCTCACAAGCTTATGCTAGCTTTTGCGTAGCATTTATCATATGGAATTCGATCGCGATTACTTTGCCCGAGGAGTTTTGTTTCTCTTGAACTATTATTTATTTTCCCTATTTTTACATACTTCGAAGTTTATTTTTCACATTGATGATAATGCAAAACTTAAGTGTAGGGGAGGTAAATAGGAGAAACGTGACCAGTTTTAATACTTCCAATTTTTTGGGCCAATTTAAAATTTGTGTAGACTTGTTTGCCCTTATGATCTTGTTGTTTTCACGCTTTTAGGTTAATATATTAGAATAACTGGATCAATCCACTAGTAAAATACGGTAATTTTGAAAAATTCGAGATGTGTCCCGGTCAATATTGCAAATCCATTCTAGGATCGATAACATTTGCTAGCGCATTTATAGCCCTTTCCACCAAATTGTGAGGATTTGAGCCTATTTCATATAGCATACATCTTTTATGATGGATTATTTTGCTATGAGTGTGCCGGTGATTTTATTTGTTCTAGAACTTGTACATGTAAATCATTACCAGACCGCAGTGAGATCACATTCGTGTGATGTAAGTGTATATGTGTGATAAAGAGGCAACCTTAGGATTTAACCCAAAATAGTCTTTTTCGTTGTCATCTTTATTTTAGCTAGTTACACTGATTAGTTAACCACCCATATTAACCCTTTTGTTAACACTCACTTTTAGTGCTAGATACCCTTAGAACAACCTTCAGAGCCATTCTTTTCGTTTTTGTTACATCCACTAAAAGAAAAAAAGATATATTTAACCTTAGACCTTAGTTTAACCCTTTGTCGAAGTCTAAACGGTAGGTTGCTAGTTTCTTTGTATTTTGAATCGTGTTTGATGATTAGTAGTTATGCCACACTTCGTCGTTTATGTGTGCCATTTCGGCAAAGATGAAGATTGATCACCTTTATGTTTTGTATTTTTGTGGTGTTTGTTTATGCGAAGTGTGGGGGAGTTGTGATGTATGAAAAAAAGTGAAAAAAAGTGGTTGAAAAAGAAAAAAAGAATAAGTCTTCGATAAAAAAATAAAAAAAAGATGACAGGAAGACGAAGTACATTGAGATATCAATTAGCCAATGTGCTAAGACGTGATATATATGTGGTGATCGATATGTGATTAAAGAGAAGTTTGTAAATATTATCATTTTCGGGATTGTGGTTTGTTCGGTAACTAGCAACAATGGGAACTAGACTTTTGACTTAAATGTTCGTGTGATACACCCTCTCATAAAATATCCCATGTCTTATCCATACCCTTTATTAACCGAAGCCTAACGTTACAACCCAATAAAAGACCTCTTTAGATGTGTACACTTGGTGCTTACGCCACGTCGGTGGAGTTTTGTTTCTTGTACAAGCCTATGGTAATAAATTTTGTCACGACCGAGCTATGAGTGTGATTTCTCTTATATACTCCACCACCTAAATAAATGAGTGTTGAGTGAATTATACTTCATTCATTTTTCGTGAGGTGCTTAGAAATGTTTATCAAGCAAGAAAACCTTTGGGTATTGTCAAACATCTCGGTTTTTCAACAAAAGCTTAAAACGATGAATCTTATCTCGTACTTGTACTTGGTAGATTTGCATCGCATTTTTCTAATCATTCTTGTGCACCATGTGGATTTTATTTTCTTTAGTTTTATTTTGCTTAAGGGCAAGCAAAGTTTAAGTGTGGGGGAATTTGATAACTCTCAAATTGAGTATGTTTTTAGTCACGTTATCCGTACTTTTGTATAAGTTATTTGGCTATTTATCTATGGTTTTCAAGTATATTTGTAGCCAAGTACAGGAAAAGAAGTAAAAACAAAGTTTTTATACAAGTACGAAGAATTTCGCATCAAGATCAAGCTCAGGAAGCATTTCGAGAGCAAACAAGTCAATCATTGAAGCTTCCAAGTCCTAAGATGAAGTCAAAATGAAGTTATATTAAAGAATAAAGACCCACTATCAAGAGCCACACGATCGGGAAGCTTAAATGAAGGAGTATTGGAAGTATTGTCGTTCCCGGCACACCTTCACCATTTTGGGCATAACTAGAGCATACAAACTCCGCTTTACTTAATTCAAGCGGCCACGCCAAGCTAAGAGAAAGAGCTACAACTTGGAGCTGGATACCATGACCAAAAGGCCATGAGCTGGCCGGCTAGGCCATCTAGCGGGGCGGCTGGACCTTTGCTGACTTTTTCTAGTTGACTTTTATTGCTTGTTTTGATACCTCATCACTTGAGAACGATCAAGAACCTTCTGGGCCTCATTTTCTTGCATTTTTATGACCCTTGGAGCCAAAGAAACTTGCTTGGTGGCCAAGGATACTTCCTAGTAAAAATACAAGACCATATGGCTTAGTTTTGATCATCAAATCATCATTCTCTCTTCTAAACATCATCCCAACTTCTCCTCCACCCTTGAGGATGAATTTCCACCATTATATCTCTCCCAAAAGACCTCAAAAATTCTATCATTTCCAGAAGTAGTGCTCAAAAACATCAAAGAATGTGTTAGGAACCATTTTATGGTTGGTACAAAGCTTGTAGTCGATTAGAGGCTTGAAGGTTGCTCCAAACCTTTATCTTTACTCATTGTAATCATACTTGGGTAAACCCTTTTCATTTTGAGAATATTTATGCTTATTATGCTTGTTGAACCTTTGTGTTTGATTGAAATAATCATGGAGTGATTTTGTTTTACTTGTTTGGAATGATGTAAACATGGTTATGGAGTGTTTGGTATTTTGCAATATAGATTTATGGCTTTGCTTATGATGTTTGTTGAATTGATATGTATCTAAATAACTTGTTGGTAAATCATAACTGGATCTATAGGTCGAAAGGATTTCTTGTTATGGTTTGTTCCAAATTATTGGCACGTAAATATATTTGGTATTTCATGACTAACAACCATGAATATACAAGTTAAATGGACTCATAAATATTTAATCAAGAGTATAGGTCGAAAGGACTCTTATGAACATGTTGGCGAAAATTATATTTCTCACAAATGGCTTGTAATGAATCGGTTTATAATAATGATCATAGGTCAAAAGGGATCGTTAATCTAAACCGTGGTATATGCAATTCAATGATATGACCAATTGAATTGGAATTGTATGCTTTTGATTTTGTGTGCTATTGCTAAAGTTTTACCTGAATCTCCAACACTCCATTGATATGAACACTAATTCCAAACAAGTAGCTTTAATTATATTGATTTGATCCTTGTTGAATTTGCATCATTATAGTCTTAGTGTTATTTGTTGCTTTCATGGTAATTTGGGACGTGACAACAAATTTACCACTTCCGTGCTTATTGATACATAGATTCTTCACAACCAAAAATGCCCAAATCCTAGTGAACGACCTTGGCTTACCACACCAAGCTAGCTACATACAAAAGGGTCATACTTCCCCGTGTATTCTTTGCTTATTTGGTAATTCGTGTTATAAATTTAAAACTAGCAATCGCGAGACACATCAGTTACCGATGGTATCATTTCTACACACTCGCGTTTACCTAGACTTCTATGCCAATTGAATATCTTATGGCTAGTTTTCTAAAGCCTAACTCGCACATCCATTAGAAGAAGTAAAATAATAAGGATCTACATACTAAGTTTCATGAAATCAAAAGTAAACACTAAAGGATCTAGCCTAGCATGTTAAATGATGAAGAAGAACAAGAATCAATCACAAAATACATAGACATATTAAGTGATTAAAGATAAATGAACTTCACTTGATTAAATCATGGATAGAAGGCTGATACAATAGAGTTTTGAGGCCCTAAAAATAGCCTAAAAGTTGCTACACTAGAACTATTAAAGTTACGGTTTGTCTCCCAAAAATTACACACTAAAAACCCTAAACGAGTTTGTATATTTATATTTTTAAGCGCGACGGCGTCACAAGGTTTCTGATGTCGTCGCTCCGTCGAATCTTCTAAAGCTTCTTTTAAGGCGGCTACATTCTGACACCGTCTTGGAAATCCTGACACCGTCGCTTGTATGATATGACGCCGTCACTACGAATCGCGACGGCGTTTCCAGGCACTGTACGGAATTCTTCAAGAGACTTTGGTGTAGAGTTGTAGTCTTGTCCGTTTCTTATCCAATTGAGCCCAAGTCACGTGTATTTCCTCTAAAATCCATCCAAATGCTAAAAACACAAATGCCTCCAATCAAGGCTTGTAGCGAGGAAGGAACTTCTTTGAGCCTTTAAGAAATAATCTTCCTTTGTTTATAACCTTACAAATTCCTTAAATGTTGCATCTGGAAGGGAGATTGTTTGAGTCGCGTGGTTGTTTGATTTTGTTCTTAAAGATTATATTGGTTCTAGAGATTTTACTATCTACGAGATGAGGAAAGGGTGTTATGTTTGGTCAGTTAGGTACATTGTTAATACTGATGACTGTATGAACCACTTCCTAAAGGATGGTCAATTTAGTCCTGATGGGAGAAAGGGAAGATGATTCATTTTTGGTGATCAACTTATCTATAAAGGTGGTAGAATACAACCTAATATCAAAGACCCTCCATGAGATATATGATATTGGATCTAATCAACTTGATGATGACGACCTTGATGAGTTTATTTCGCCTTTTGTAGCTGATCATAACATTTATGAGTTTATTTCGTCTTTTGCAAGTGTGTGATTAATTGTATTTGTAGCATGTTAGTCTGAATTTGATGTTAGAATGACTCAGTTAGGTATTTAGGGGTATGTACAAAGCCTTTTTGTGTTTTATTTGGTATTGTATAGTTTTGAATGATGAATTAATTTGTGTCCCTGGCATTTTAGTTATAGGAAATGTAGTCAGTATGAGATTGTTTATCCAATGGAGTTTTTGGGATAATTATCACATCATGATGGTGCCTTTCAATTGGGTCCTATAGGTCTTTTAATGATGATGACAATGTTTGATTCGCCTATTCTGGATTCATTGGTAAGGAAATGTAGTCATGAGGTTATAGATGGTGAATATTGGTGAATATTGTCTGTTTGGATGTACCAGCAACATAGTATGTCTGAGTTGATTTTGATAGTTTGTATTAGTGTTACATTGTATGAGTTTTTGGTATTTAAGTAGTATCTATTTTCATTGTACAACAACTATACTATCTTCTCCAGTACCAATCACAATGTTTATGAGTTACTTGTTATCAAACATGATATACCAAAACAAATTGGTCAACTGTATAACAAACAATAAACAATATTTGGAAACCTTAAATTCCACACTAAATTTACATTCATTCAACGTCAAACCACATAAGCTAAAACCAACAAAAGGCTAAACCCAAAAACAACCACACACCAAATACCATGTGGACCGAAAACTAACATGGTGTCCCTAAATTCATCTTACTAACAAAAGTATGCTTCTCATGAACACTAAGATGGGATTCATTTACCATAATCTGAAGATGCGTCATCTTATCCAAATCACGCTTTTGTCCACGTCTCAACAAACGAGAAGTTTCCTTTGCCACATGCTTACCACTTAACCTTTCAAGCTCCTCTACTACATCTTCCCTTTCTTTAACAATGGTTGACTCCTCCTCACATAACTCTCGAAACTTCTCCTCAAGCTTTAACTCAGTCTCTACTTGTCTCCTATTAAAACTAGTGATATAAGTCTTGTTTGCATTAGATATCAAACAAAAGTGTTAAGGAATAGAGGAGAGGAGATTAGAGAGTATTTTTACACATTCTCAATTTTCATTAATAAAGGAAAAAAGATAAGGGATGTGATGTGTCATTGTGCGTAGGTATTATTTATTATCAAGTTTTACATTTATATTTTGCCTACATTATCTAAAAACAACACTAACGGACAGTGTACCTGATCAGTTGTAGCTTTGTTGGTAAGTAGGGTGTCGATCACTAAGAGAAAGAGTGTTAATTCCTAAGTCTATTAGTATTTTAGTTAACTATGTTAGTTTTAATCTAAGTTAATTCTATGTTAACCATGTGCTAAACCTAATTCAAACGATAAAAGGAGGTTTTCAGTCTGAGAGACTGACACGGGGTTTGTGGTGACTTAGATCTATTTAAAACAAGATAACATACGCAAGCAGATAATCAGAAGATAGAAGAGCGGTCAAGCTAATTATAAGAAAACCGTTGTAACCATGATTAATAAAAAAGAATGTTAGTTTGTTTATTTAGTGTAATGAATAACTTATCTCGAGGGTTATATCTTTCCTAGATTTAGGTGTTACTTCTTCCTAAAACCTAGACACGTCGAATTCTATCATAATTAAACGCATCCGCATAAAGTATTTTATTTGCTGATTATAATATATATTAGGATATTAATAATGGTGATCTTATTAAACCCTAGCCCATCGAGACTTTACCCACTTATTGCTTAACGGCTCTTTATATTCTAGTAGTTCACTTGTCCGAGTCTTTATCAAGGGAATCAGAACGGTATTTGTTGATCCTAGGTCACGTGCTAGTCCAACTTGTTAACTAAACCAATGGTAAAGATAGGTCAACATTTTTGATCCTATGATTCTAGATATATAAATTGCAATATGGAGAGCCATCCTGGTATCTAGCTAACTTGGTCGGTATCACTAGACCCAGTTAAATGATAGGTCACATACATAAGCACGTAGACAAGTATAAATTGATAAACATAATCAACAATCAATGATAAATTAAGCGATCGATATAAACAAACCAAACATTAAATTATCATAGTCATGACTAATACCCATGGGTATTAGCCCTTAACCATTGTAAAGAATACAAGAATAATAATCGAATCAACCAAGGTAAACTAGCCGAGTTAAACGAATGATACCAAAAATCAAAAAATTATTAGAGTATAGAGGATTACAAGGTGTTTCCTATGGATTTAAGCACGTTCCTAGACCTTCTTTGCTCTTCTTGCCTTCTAAAAATAGACTTTTGTGGTTATGGTATCGTAAATATGATCAAGCACACCCTAAACACGTGTTTAGGGATTTGTATTTATAGTGTCTAGAATTTCATCGATACGCCGTGTTGGTCGAGGTCATTATGGCGTATTAGGGGTTTCTTGGATAGGGACTACGTTCAATATCTTCTAGAATATTCAGATGCTCGAAATAGAATACAGTGTATAGTACCTTCTGGATACGGCGTATACATCTTCAATTATGCGTGGTTTCTTGTGAAGTGCAGGCACAGATACACCGTATCTTCCTTGATGGATACGGCGTATAGGATGTCAGAACAGTATTCTTCATATTTCCTCATTTAAGTTCCAGAATGCATGCCTTTTAGCTAATCTTCACAAAGTACTTCATAATTACTGCAAATCACAACTTTAAGCAATTAAGTACCAATTCATGAAACAATTATTACAAAATGGGTAATTTACATGGGATAAATGATGCTATAAAAGTGACGTTATTTGATGTCATCAAATATCCTCCCACTTGAATCCTACTTGTCCTCAAGTAGACTTTAGAAACTTTATGAAAATGTATCCCAACCGTAGTCAAGGATTTTTTTTCCTTAAGCAATTATTTGTTCAACTACTAGTACACAACCAAACACCTCACGAAATAGGAATATGAAATCACTCAAATCACTCGACTAATCTATGTGGTAACATGTAATTAATTTTCTCAATCGCTCATCGTGACGAGTATTCTATCATAGGCTTGGCAAGGATACACATCTCCACCACTAAAGCTAAGGAGTGACAAGTCTACAAAGGTAAATTGGGTATTAAAAGGTTAAAGGGTTTGATCACTCTTTTTAATCTCTATCGATAACAATATTCCAGAAAAGGCGACAAACCACACATACACATCCATAACGATGGAATAGACATACATGGTTGCATTCATTCCTTAACTCGAATAAGCTAAAGAATAAGACTAGCAGTCTTCACCGAATGTCGTAAACCAGCAAGGGCGACAAACCACATATACACATTTGTAACAATAGAATAGACATACATGATTGCATTCATTCCCCTACACGAGTAAAACCAAGGGTTAGGACGAAGAGTGATATAGGGTAGGTGTCACACCCCAAACGGGGCCTAGTCGGAAACACGTGTCTAGGGGCGTGACGTCATAATATACATCACATAATATACAAAGAACGACCTCTAAAGGTACATTTGAAAATCCAACATCGTTGCATTAATTAAAATAGTTAAAGTGTGACATAAGTTTAAAAATAATATATGGAAGTGAATAAAAGTTTTAGAAATTGACAACGATGTTTAAATAGTAGATAATAGCGTTTCTTGAAAATCAGCCCAATGCATAGCGACACCAAATAGCAAGCAAAGACATCCACAGCTAAGCACCTGAGAAAAACATGTTAAAACGATCAACATAAAGTTGAGTGAATTCATAGGTTTGAATTTAGTATTAAAATTGGACCACAAGTTCACAGTACGCACGTGATAGTTATAACAGATACAACTTCACATAAAAAGAATGTATTTACTGTTGCACTAAGCTCATGACACCGAATCTTAATTTAAAAGGAAACATTTTATATGCCAAATAGTATTCCACGCCCTAAAGGTATCTGACCAAGATCACCTATTGACATTCCGACATGGTATATATCCGTTTGTTCGGGACCTCCGAATCTAGTAAGCGCTACTTACCTGGATAGGGATAATTACTCTAATAGATCTATTTACAACATTCGCGCTCACTTAAACAGTACGGTCGGTTAAGCAATTGACGGTTCATGATAATTCAGGCATTAGTGGTATATTCGCTACTTAGGCAACACATAATCAGGAAAAGGAAACGTAAAGTAACTGTGTCCATAGTTTGAAAACAAGCAATGTTTCTCACCCCAAAATAGTAAAGTTAAAGTAGTAAAACATGGGACTATGAACTCACCTTAGCAAAATAAGCAAATGATAATCACGCAAGTAAAAGATTATATAGAAATCTAGCCGCGACCTAGAATAATAACGCGTCTCAGAAACACGGAAAGTATGCCAAGAATTGCACAATATGTTCATCACCAAAATACATCCATGTGTGTTTGCTTTAGTTTGATTAACAAAACATGACGAAATAAAATCATATAGTTCTTCGTTAAGTTTCGGCGTTTAACCAAAAATTACTATTTTTAGAAAGTTTCTATTTTAGGAAAGTTTTTAGTTTCGGGACGTTAATACCGTCCCCTACAATTATTAAGTTTCCATAATTCAAAACGCACTAACTAGCCTTAATTACTTAACTTCCAAGTCCGTTCCGCTAAATTGTTACCAAACTTACTATTTTTAGTAACTTTATCGCTTTTCCTAAAATATTCTAACGGCGTCTTTAAATGATACTAATCAATAGGTATGTGTTACTATATGTTTTGCTAGTGTTTAGAAAGTCCAAAAATATCCAAAAGTGTCCGAAAACTCATTTCACTATTCACATCGGCACACTATTCATCCGGTTTTGTCAAAAAATGCGTCAAGTTTTATTTTGTTATAACTTGGTCGTTTTAAATCCAATTTTAATGTGCGATATATGAAAAACTATCTATTCGAAACGAGCTCTTCAAAAACTACTTTTACGCCTAATGAAAACATTTTTAGGTCGACTAAAACCTCAAAACAAATTCAGGACAGCAAGCACTTTTTGTCAAAAACACAACCAAAATCCACCCAAACTTCACAATAGTGCCTAATCTAGCCTGATCTCCATTTACAACTAATCCACAACAAAACCACACCTAAATCTAACATAATCCCTTTATTTCCGTCGCCGGCGGCCCGCCGCCTCTATGCGATTCACTCATCTGCTGATCTTACATCAACAATCGTCTACGGCTGTGATCAACAAATATAAAATATTAAAGGGCAATACAATCTCTGAAGCACGTTTTCAAGTAGGGGTTATTATGCAACATCCGCCCCCCCCCACCCGGCCCACATACGACACGATGACTAATTTATTTAATATTTTTATTAAATAAATACTGATAATTAAAAACACATTTAATTATTTTTGTGTGTCCACGTTGTATGTTGTCCGTATAATCTTTGCGGTGCTGTTTTAGCCCTTTTCGGCTCGTTTTCAAGTCTTGGGCAAAACTAAAAATTTATCAGGAATATCATTCCACATCAAATTGCTTTAGAGTCCGAGTCGTGAAAACGTGATTTAGATGGTCGTTCTCATAAGTCAAGCCAGACCCTAAAAGAAATCGTCATTCAAACATTCGAAAATTCTCGGATGTTACAGATATGGATTAGGAAAGGGAAAGTAATTGTTGTTAAATAAAAAGAACAAAACAAATAGATTAAGTCCAAACAAATAAGGTATAATTTTGCTAGTACTTTCCCGACCGTACCCATGAAAAAGACACATAAATATAGACATAAACGTCTTGATCATAAATCAACAAAAACAACCTTAGTTGGCGTTCCCGTAACAGTCAACTCCTAATCGTCCATAATATACATACTTTACAACATTAGTGGATATATCGTCCACTTTTATACAAGAAATACATGGTTGGTTTATTTCGTCCAACATACAACAATACTCTATAGAATCATTTTGTTGTATTTTTCACTTTTTTAGATTTTTTTACACATATATAAACTTTGAATTTTGGTGTAATTTCACCATCTTCACGATCATATTCAATCCGGATAATTTATCCATTTTTCTCCATACTTCGGATGTAAATAATAATTTTTGAAAGTAGTAAAACACACTGAAAATTTGAGATTTAACAAAATATACACTACTTTCACATTCCCATTGCATTGTGCAATTTTTCCGACCCTACTGTAGATAGAATATTTCACACACGTACCCAATTGCATTGTGCATTTTTTTCCGACCTAACCGTAGATAGAAAATTTTGCATTCCGACTCAGGAAATACAATACTTTACACAAAAGCAACTAGAAACCGATTAAGGACTTAATCTAATAAGGTAGGCTAAGGTGTAAAGGTGTAACGAAACAAATATTTGGTGTAAGAAAAGAATGGAGTGGCTCATCTGATTTTTCTAAGGGTATCTTACGCTAAAAATGAGAGTAACCAAAAAGGTTTATACGGGGGTTAACTAACCGGTGCAGTTAGTTAATATCACAACATGTATAGGCTTTTTGGGTGTAATCCTATAAATTTACCAGTTTAGAAAATGTCACTCCATCTATTTAAAATAGTACTTATTGTTGTGGTCTTGAATAGATATACCAAGCCAAGTTCCAAATTCTACAACATCACCGGCACACTCATAATTTTATGAAATTTTGGTAAACATTTGGAAACAGATAAGGCTAAATTCTCACAATATCTAACAAGGGTTATGTGTGCGGGTTATGTAGCTAATAATTTCACAAAAGTATGCTTGAAATTTTTTTAAATTTAGGCATAATGTAAGCATTTTATTGTAAAAATATGGACAAGTAAGCGTTCTAATTCTTCTCTCCCCACTTGAAGTATACAACGACCTCGTTGTAAAAATATAACATTAAGTACAGGAAACTAAAAGAATTAGAACGAGAAACTCCCCTGGGATTTGCTCGGTATGATCCTCCACGTTGCGTTCAAGAGAAAGATTGTGTGTTGTAAATGTGGGATTGGATGCCAGCATGACTACAACACACAGAATTCCAGAATATAACTACACCACCATAGTCGTCATTTTCGTTCAGTAAGGTCATGTATAAGATATAGGAAAAACCAATGCAATTCTATCTTAGGTATACGACGGTTAGAAAACAAAAACAAAAACAAAAAACTGTATAGGAAGTCGATACGCCGTATCCCAAAATCAAGATACGCCGTATCGAGACCTGTAAAAAGTATCTAAGGTACGAGTCAGATTTCCAAATACATCGTATCATATAATGAACACGCCATATAGATAATCTGACAATAATGTTTTAAAATGCAGAAAAGTAAAGACTGGATAACGTCCAGACAATCAATACGACGTATCTATTGAGATTGGATACGCCGTATCGAGAGTCTGGGACAACATAATCGATAAAAATTAAGAAAATACATTCTGGGTTGTCTCCCAACAAGCACTTTTGTTTACGGCAAAGTCTTTAAGTTAGACTTTTCTCCAGCTCTTCATTCCGCCCTTGTCACGAACCAACCTTTGTCCATGATACAAAATATTTCTTGGTAAGCATGACACGCATCATATTCAGTTCTTGTCAAATCGTCGTACTCGCATTCTTTAATAGCAATATATTTCTCTATTGGTCCAAATGAGTACTTGATTATCTCAAACCTTCTAATTTTGAAAACCGGCGATTCTTGGAAGGGATTTCCAAGCAATTCACACGTATCTTCTTCGTATTCCTCATCATTAGCATGATAAGATGCGTTATCCCAAACCAAGTGATTGTCAAGGTTGTCGATGCCACGATCATCATTCGGCTCCCTTTCTTCATGAATATCCTCCTCATCATTTCTGTTAATACAAATAATGTCTAAAAACGTAATTTATATTTTTTGACCTCTCGATGTTTTGATAATCACAAAATGTAAAAACGTTAAATATAAAATTAAACGTCAACAAGTTATTAGTCATACATTTTCATTTCGACAATTAATCACTTAAGGTATGAATAAATAAATGCTTAATTTATTTAATGATCAAAGGTATTTAATTTTTTCTCAAACCTCACATTTTTATAAAATGTTACAAACTTTTTTATAAAGCTTAGACAAAATATTTTTTATTTTTAAGAGAAGATTTAATTCAAAATAAATATTTGAATTCAAATTTTCCCTCTAAAAACGGCTAGAAATGCCCCATAAAATACCTCCCCAAGAAAAGACAAAAAAAGGGAGCGGCCTACAGGGGGAGGCCCCCTGATAGGTATGGGCAGCCCCCGATTAATAAGGGGGCGGCCATGCATTTTGGATCCCAACTTTGCCTATAAATATTAGATTGTTCCACATATTTTCTCTAACCTTTTGCATCTATTTCTTTCTGTTCTAAATCGGTTTTACATCTTCTAAAAATCTTTCACTATAAGCATTTGTTTCCAAGTGATTCAAGCTTTCATCTCCAAGTGCAAGAGAAAAATACTCGTAATCGACAAGATACAAGTATTATAGTTTATTTTATTTTTACATAACTTAGTTACGATTGTGTTGTTCATTGTAATTCATTTATATCTCTTATGATCGGGTGTAATAGTTAGATCGGGTTGATCGTGTAAGTATTTAGGGAAGTACATACTTATGAAGAGTGGTTATTATTTTAGGCCTTAAAATACAAGTGTTTGGTAGATTGGTTCTATCTAAGATTAGAACTCAAGATTTGGCTTTGTGTCAGAAATTGGTGTAAGCTACTTGTGTACGGTTTTCTCTGCCTAAAGGGAGCTTGTTGACATAGTGAAGAGAACTCTCGAGTTGGTACTCGAGGAGTGGAGTAGGGCGAAGAGGAGCTTCGTTACCGAACCATTATAATTACTTGTGTTTTGGTTTGATCTTTCTAACTCTTTCCTTTTTATCTCGTACATTAATATTGTGTTGTTATTATTATTCATTTACTTATCTTGATTGCTCATTTTGTCTGAACATTAAAATCATATAAACTCGAATCTAAGCTTTTATATACAAACGATAAACAATTTTAAAAAGCGATAACCTATTCACCCCCCCCCCCCCCTCTCTAGTATCCATAATCCCTTCCTTCATGATTGTTAAATGTTCTAGAAACATCGAGGTAACGGTTATAGTTAGCATTGATACTGGTGTTCGCGTAGGCCTCATTTATATAATTTCTCCATTTAGAGAACGGAGAACATTCATGATCAATCATCTTCCACCAATATTCTTCGAGTTTAACCAATAACTTATAATCAAGCTCGTGAAAGTTTTCGAAGCATCTTTTTAACCATGCGCAAAAACTCATCACTCCATGAGTTGCATCTCCCCATGACTTCTCGTAGATGGTTTTTTGCTTTAAAGCTTCCTTCTTTAATTTTCCATCTACCAAATCATCGTACCATTCGTGATCTTGAAAGTAGGTCATGTAACCAACTTGAACCATCCCTGGTAATTCTCCTCCATTGTAGAATCCTTCATCATTTGAATTGCAAGTGGGCCATTTAGCTTTCCCATTCTTGAAACGGATAAGCTCGCAAATATGATGGATGTCATCAATGGGAATTCCATTTTTCGACCATGGTTTCTCGGGAACCCATGCTATTGCTTCGTTTCATTCGTTCATCCATTCATTTTTAAATTCATCATACGTCTTGAATCCGAGGATATCACTAGTAAGTAAATCTATATCAATTTTGATAAGGTAATTGAATTCGTTGAATGCCTTGCATATAGGAGTCTTGAAGTCAAATATGTCGGTTTCGATCCTAAAGATTTCAGCAACTTCGTCCTTATCAATTAAATTTTCATCATCACCTCTTGTCCAATAGATCCATAATGCATTCTTCGTATACTGATCCATCGTCTTATGGTTATAGAATTTCGAAGCTAACCATTCAGCAAATTTAACGTCAGATGATTCATATTCCATATCAGCATCAATTCCACGTGTCATCCATTGTTTCTTTATTTCCATATATTCATCAAATTGTTTCTTGTAGCTTCGAACTAACCATTTAGAAATTATTCCTTCCTTTACCTTAAAATTAACCTTCTTATTATCGCCATATATTAAATCAAGTCATTGCTCAATAGTGACATCCATTAGCCTCACCAATCTTTTGGTAACAAAAATCACTGCTTTAATGTAAATTCCATCATTCTCATCATAGCATACTCGTGGTTCATAAACACCTAGATCCCCATCATCTAAATCATCCCCTTCTTTTTTATAACATGAAATGCTAGAAAGTCTAGGAATTTCAACCTCATAAGTAAACAAATCATCATCCATTCTACTCAACCGGTTAAATTCATTGAAAATAGTTCCAAGTGGTGTATTGCAAGCGAACAAATCATCATTGATCTCGAGTAATCTAAGTTTTTCGAATCCTTCCTTAATCACCTTTATCTTTGCTACTGAAAAGAACCAAAAAATCATCAATATGACCAGTTTGGGAAAAGGTATATGGAAAAATTTAATTTAAGTTCAAAACTCAGATACGAAAAACTTATCTTCGCTGCTGTATCAGATGATCGGTACGCCGTATTCAATAGATTAGAATACGTCGTATGGATCTTTTAAACAAAATACGCTATATTGGTGTAGAAAAGCTAGTACGCCGTACTCAACTTGGTGAACACGTCGTATTGGTTATTCGACTAGTAAAGTAAACAAAAAACAATAAATAATCCAGAAAAATAAAACAAACACAAGCAAGGAAAAAATAAATATATGGAATTTTACACTAATCTAAATTACGCTAAATCTAGATTAATTAAAAGTTAGAATTAAAATACCAATAAAAATAAAAATTAAACAACTTCACTCCCCGGCAGCGGCACCAAAAACTTGATGTGTCGTTGTGCGTAGGTATTATTTATTATCAAGTTTTACATTTATATTTTGCCGACATTACTTAAAAACAACACTAACGGGCAGTGTACCCAATCAGTTGTAGCTTCGTTGGTAAGTAGGGTACCGATCACTAAGAGCAAGAGTGTTAATTCCTAAGTCTATCAGTATTTTAGTTATCTATGTTAGTTTTAATCTAAGTTATATCTATGTTAACCCTTTGTTAAACCTAATTCTAACGGTAAAAGGGGGTTTTTCAGTCTGAAAGACTAGCACGGGGTTTGGGGTGACTTAGATCTATTTCAAACACGATAACACACGCAAGCAGATAATCAAAAGATAGAAGAGCGGTCAAGCCAATTATAAGAAAACTGTATTAATGATAACGCCTAAATTATACATGTTTTCGGCGGCGTTATTTGCATTTATTTGATCATTTCTCGTGAACTTTTGGTACTTAATCAAGTATATTTGCTCTTATATGTTCTAGGTATGTGTCGTGGAAGAAAACGGAAGATTACACGAAGAATTGATGCTTAGACGAAGAAATAACTCAAGCTGAATGCTTCCCGACACCTGTTCACTATTTTGGCACTCGGTCATACGAACTCCGTTTTAGTTGGTTCAAGCGGCCACGCGAGCGGAATTCAATTATCTACAACTTTGAGAAAATGCCATCTGCTGTAAATGTCCCAAGTGCGGCGCACAATCCAAAAAGTGTGGCGCACTTCTGGACGTTTTTATGAAGAATTAAATGCCATTAATTGGGACAACATTTACACCTCAAGTGCGCCGCACTTATTTGTAAGTGCGCCGCACTTGGCCCCCGAAACAGCCTATATAAGCCCTCTATGCCTCTCATATCTCACACAACTCTCACACACAATCCCCCATTCGTTTAGAACCATTAGAAGGGGTGTTTTTGGTGATAAAGGCCTGAGAACCTTTGATCCAAACCACCTTGATAACATAAATCATCGCCACCATTAGAATCAATGTTCTTGAAGAAGTTAGATAGTCTTGGATGAAGTTCATCATTGTTCTTAGGTTTTGATCCATCAAAGAAGCATAGTTGTAGTGTTATTTTGAATCTATAAGCGATTGTGACAGAATTGTTCATAGTTTTTGGATTTTGCTTTGAATATAATAAAGTGTTCTTGGGAAATTCTTGTGAAATCACCATACTTTGCTCTTGGAATTGGTATGAATCTTGTTACTCTTTTGAATATAATCTTTGTTGAATCCATGATGAATGTTATGTGTTTTGTTACTTTGATCATGGAGTAGTAATCTTATGTTTGTTTGGGCATATTGTGATCTTTGATATGGAGCGTTTGGATATGTGTTTATTGAATTGGTAAAACATATTTTATACAAGAATATAGGCCGAAAGGGTTCTTTTATATATGTGTTTAATCATTCCACCTAATATATTGGTTATAATAACTTATAAAGGCCGAAAGGATTTGTTGTTATTAATCAATATAATCACTAGTTATATTTAAAGGCCGAAAGGATTTATAACTTGTGATAACTCTATTTTCTAAACTTATAAATACTATCCTAAACACTTCATTATCTAAGTGATCATTGCCTAAACAAACATACTTTAATCATTTGCTTGAATCATCTCTTCATTGCTTTCTTTGCATTATTCGATATATGCTCGTCTTGGTTAATTTGATACGTGACAATCATCTTAGCCTTAGCACCTTAATTACAAACGGTGAAAACTTCAATTCTCGTGGAATGACCTGGACTTACCTAAAGCTATACTATACCGAGCAAGTGAATGTCGTATTCACCGAGAGTGGAAAGTCCGATAATCATCCAAAAATTCAAAAAGATCCACCACCTTCTATTATCGTTAACAATAAAATCAAAAAAGATAAACCTATTAAGACATCAAAAAGGGGCTATCATGTGGTAAAAACAAAAGAATATACATTCCATGAATATATTCCAAAAATACCATATCTTCAAGCTTTAAGAGTGATTCATTCCCACTTAAACCGTATCATTAAGGAATCTTAAATCGAGTTAAGTATAGTAATAATAATAATAATAGTAATAGTAAATAATAATAAACCTATAAAAAACTAAAACATATATATAAAACAAAAAAAACTTTGCAATCTTTAAGTATGTTACGCATTCGGCCGGTGTGTCACGTATCTCGATTTCTGCATCCAAAAAGAATATATTGAACTTTGTGGGTGTGTTCGCTGGAAACCCTCACGAGACTATAACTCGTCCACTTGGGACACCGAGGGGTTTAAAGGCTTGTTGCATGTGCTAAATGCAATCGTGTTGCCTACGAAAGTGCGCTTTTGTATTTAATGTTTTTCGTGTAGTTGTGTTTATTATGCAGATTAAATAAAACAGGTGGAGCTTGGATTCGTGGTTAGCGTTTTACACTTGGAGACTTATATAATTAGAGTATTATATTACATGTGGTAGAATACACATGCTTAGCGTTCTGTTTCGTGCCATATCCTTCATAATCCAACCGAGAACTTAAGAACCCCGGGAAGTACCGTTTTCCCTTAATTTTCCCTATTTTCTATATTTATCAGTTCTCACATTGAGGGAAATTTTCAACATAAGTGTGGAGGGGTAGCAAATAGGAAAAATTAATCATGTCCCTCCATGTTTGCCCTGCAGAAATTTTCTAACTTTCAACTGATATTTTTTGGAAAATTTAAAAATTAAAAAATTTATATATTGCTTTTCCAAAAACGTAAAAAAAAATGCATACGCTTAGTAAGGAAAATCCAACCGGGTTGACATTTTAACTAGCACAAAAATCAACCCACTTAAATTGTAAGGTTCGCCTCTAGATCTTAAGGAATTCGGGTATCCATCTTTGATACCTAAGGTAATTTATGCCTTTAGCTTGTTCGAGTTAGGGTTGAATGTAGTCATATGTGTCTATTCAGTCATTACGGATGTGTACGTATGGTCTTTGTCGCCTTTTCTAGAACATTGGTATTGGTATAAAGTTATATGAGTGGGCCAGTAATTTAGTAGTTCCAGAATTTGTGCTTAATCATCATTTACTGGACCACAGTGAGGTTAATTTATAGACAAAGTCGTATGATAAGAGGTGAAATAAATCCTTATGCAATCATGTATCTGCAGCACTCGCTTTTAGTGTTGAGATCCCCAATGTATCCCAAGAGCAAGAAAAATGTGCTCGATGAAGAAGAAGTTTTGTGCCAGCCTTAGTTATCGCAGTATCTGGAATGAAAAAAAAATATTATAAAAAAAGAAGAAAAAAAGAGAGAGAAAAGAAAGAGGAAAGAAATAAAGTTCAAAAGTATAAGGAAAATAATTGGCTCATGGAATCAAGAATCTGCTATTCACCCTCATCATTATCACGTTTTGCCTTTTTGAGATTTCGGTCTAGGTGCTCACGCCGCAACAGGCATGTTTATGTGTCTTGTACAAGCATATGGTAGCGACCTAGATTATGTCTGTGCAATTGAGTGACTTCACAAATATAAAACCCTATCTGAGTGACTCGTGAGAATTCAAAAACAAATATTTTCCCTATGTGATGTGCTCTGTTATATGTCTATGCCTGAAAAGTTATAAAATTGGTAAACAATTGTTAATGCTAAAATGATTTTTTCTCCACATCGCGATAAATGATCTAGTTTTCTCGCTTTAATTGCTTGAGGGCAAGCAATAGCTAAGTGTGGAGGGATTTGATAACGCCTAAATTATACATGTTTTCGGCGGCATTATTTGCATTTATTTGATCATTTCTCGTGAACTTTTGGTACTTAATCAAGTATATTTGCTTTTATATGTTCTAGGTACGTGTCGTGGAAGAAAACGGAAGATTACACAAAGAATTGATGCTTAGACGAAGAAATAACTCAAGTTGAATGCTTCCCGACACTTGTTCACTGTTTTGGCCATAACTCGGTCATACGAACTCCATTTTAGTTAGTTCAAGTGGCCACGCGAGCGGAATTCAATTATATACAACTTTGAGTAAATGCCATCTGCTGTAAATGTCCCAAGTGCAGCGCACAATCCAAAAAGTGTGACGCACTTCTGGACGTTTTTATGAAGAATTAAATGCCATTAATTGGGACAACATTTACACCTCAAGTGCGCCGCACTTATTTGTAAGTCCGCCGCACTTAGCCCCCGAAACAGCCTATATAAGCCCTCTATGCCTCTCATATCTCACATAACTCTCACACACAATCCCCCATTCGTTTAGAACCATTAAAAGGGGTGTTTTTGGTGATAAAGGCCTAAGAACCTTTGATCCAAACCACATTGATAACACAAATCATCACCACCATTAGAATCAAAATTCTTGAAGAAGTTGGATAGTCTTCGTTGAAGTTTATCATTGTTCTTAGGTTTTGATCCATCAAAGAAGCATAGTTGTAGTGTTATTTTGAATCTATAATGTGATGGAATTGTTCATAGTTTCTGGATTTTGATTTGAATATAATAAAGTGTTCTTGGGAAATTCTTATGAAATCACCATAATTTGCTCTTGGAATTGGTATGAATCTTGTTACTCTTTTGAATATAATCTTTGTTGAATCCGTGATGAATGTTGTGTGTTTTGTTACTTTGATCATGGAGCAGTAATCTTATGCTTGTTTGGGCATATTGTGATCTTTGATATGGAGCATTTGGATATGTGTTTATTGAATTGGTAAAATATATTTTATACAAGAATATAGGCCGAAAGGGTTTTTTTATATATGTGTTTAATCATTCCACCTAATAAATTGGTTATAATAACTTATAAAGGCCGAAAGGATTTGTTGTTATTAATCAATATAATCACTAGTTATATTTAAAGGCCGAAAGGATTTATAACTTGTGATAACTCTATTTTCAAAACTTATAAATACTATCCTAATCACTTCATTATCTAAGTGATCTTTGCCTAAACAAACATACTTTAATCATTTGCTTGAATCATCTCTTCATTGCTTTCTTTGCATTATTTGATATATGCTCGTCTTGGTTAATTTGATACGTGACAATCATCTTAGCCTTAGCACCTTAATTACAAACTGTGAAAACTTCAATTACCGTGGAACGACCTGGACTTACCTAAAGCTATACTATACACGAACGGGTATACTTCCCGAGTGTTGTGTTTTTAGTAAAAATCGGTACTTCTATTATTATAAATTTAAAGCTTGTAAAACACACATCAATTAACCATGATTAATCAAATAGAACATTGGTTTGTTTATTTAGTGCAATGAATGACTTATCTCGAGGATTATATCTTTCCTAGATTTAGGTGGTACTTCTTCCTAAAACCTAGACACGTCGAATTCTCTCACAATTAAACGCATCCGCATAAAGTATTTTATTTGCTGTGTATAATCTATCTTAGGAGATTAATAATGGTGATCTTATTAAACCCTAGCCCCTCGGGACTTTACCCACTTACTGCTTAACGAGTCTTTATATTATAGTAGTCCACTTGTTCGAGTCTTTACCAAGGGAATCAAAACGTTATTGTTGATCCCATGTCACCTACTAGTCCAACTTGTTCACTAAACCAATAGTAAAGATAGGTCAATATTTGTGATCCTATAATTCTAGATATATAAATTGCAATATGGAAAGCTATCCTGATATCTAGCTAACTTGGTCGGTATCACTAGACCCAGTTGAATGATAGGTCACATACATAAGAACGTAGACAAGTATAAATTGATAAACATAATCAATAATCAATGATAAATTAAGCAATCGATATAAACAAACCAAACATTAAATTATCATAATCATGGCTAATACCCAAGGGTATTAGCCCTTAATCATTGTAAAGAATACAAGAATAATAATCGAATCAACCAAGGTAAACTAACCGAGTTAAACGAATGAACCAAAAATCGAATGATTATTAGAGTATAGATGATTACAAGGTGTTTCCTATAGAATTAAGCACGTTGCTAGACCTTCTTTGCTCTTCTTTCCTTCTAAAAATCAACTTTTGCGGTTATGGTTCGGTAAATATGATCAAGCACACCCTAAACTCGTGTTTAGGGATTTGTATTTATAGCGTCTGGAATTTCATCGATACGCCGTATTAGTCAAGGTCAATACGGCATATTGGGGGTTTCTTGGATTAGGGACCACGTTCAATATCTTCCAGAATATTTAGATACTCGAAATAGAATACGGTGTAAAGAACCTTCTGGATACGACATATAAATCTTCAATTCTGTGTGGTTTCTTGTGAAGTGCAGGCACAGATACGCCGTATCTTCCTTGATGGATACGGCATATAGGATGTCAGAACAGTATTCTTCAAATTTCTTCGTTTAAGCTCCAGAATGCGTATCTTTTAGCTAATCTTCACAAAGTACTCTATAATTACTTCAAATCACAACTTTAAGCAATTAAGTACCAATTCATGCAATAATTATTACAAAATGAGTAATTTACATGGGATAAATGATGCTATAAAAGTGACGTTATTTGATGTCATCAGGAGGTCGAGAGAGAGAGAGTGATTACAAAATGACCAAGACACACATTAAATACCTCAAACTAAGGATATTTATACTTATTCTCTAAGCCTTCTATTTTTTCCTACTTTGACTATTTGTCTCACTTGGTCAACATTTACTTAAGTTTGACAAAGCTTGACTTATTACAATATAAATACGATTTCTAATTCTATTATTACATGACCAATTCATTGTTAATAATTAACACTTTTTAATTCCTAACAATCTCCCCCTAAGGGTTGATTATTACTGACGCCTCATCATCGGTAGAATTGATCTTCTATTCAAGAACGACTCCCATCTTCTCATTTGCTCATGATGTCTTAGATGCTTGGTTATTTCTCTTTCATACGCTTTCATTATGTCAAGGTCTAATCCACCTAGTAGAGGATCCTTCTTCAGAAACTTAGTCTCAAAGATCTTTAGCTTTACTTAATTCAAAACTCTTTCCAGCGTCGCATCACAAAACTTTACAATATCCACTAAATACATAACCATTGTCTCTTCTTTGCTTTTTAAGTAAATTAAACTCGTAGTTGGTTTATCTACTACAGAGTAAGGATCACATGCTTCAATACCAGAGAATATCAACGTTGGTGTTGTTAAGTTGATCCTGATCTGGTAGCTTTCTATTCCCAGCTGAAAATCATGAACTCTCTCCTAGATAACACGGATCCTGATGAACGTCATCAAATAATTCAACAACTTGTTTTCTCGGAAGTTGACCTTCTTGTTCAAGCAAAAATAGTACATGTCTTCAATATCGTTCTTGTTCAGATACTTGAAGTCAGCTTCAGAAAAGCTATCTAGTTTGTCGTTTTCTCTTATCATAATGATTTGTTCCATATAATCAAGCCCATGTTGTTGATCAGTCGTAATTCTGACAACTTCAACTATCTTGTGGTTGGAGAAATATTCTTCAGGATTTTTTTTAACTTTTCTTTGATTGAGCTTGTACATTCTCTTATGCCATGAATCTTTCCAAGTGTGGATTGACAACCGTGCTTCTTCATTGAAGGTCTTTTAACTCTTTTCTAACCCAACAATTCATCTTTTCTTCTAAATCTTCTTCGGGAAATGGAACAACGTGTATCATGTGGAGTGAGAGCACATAATTTCTTTCCTTAGAATTTCCATACTTCAAGAAAAATAAATCCTTGTTGTACAGATAAGTTTCATTCGAATTTCTTTGGGGACCATAGAAAACATGAGCATATGGTTTTGATCGCCTTATATCCTCCTGTCTACTTTCTCACACTATCTGACTCTCCATATAGTTCTTTGATTGTTCCAAATGGTAGGCATATTCTTCAGCATCTCTGAACTGGTTACTCATAATGTCTCTTCAGGAATGACCTCATCTTCATCGATAACTGTCTCCTCAACCCATGTATCACATTCTTGTTGTTGTTGCTGATGTTCATATACATAAGTTTTGGATCCTGCAGATTTTGAACCTTTTGATGTCTTTTCGCTCTTTTCTCCCCTTTAGGAGGAGCATTATCTTCCTGATGGTTATCGTGATCTCGTTTGCAAAAAGCATCATTCCTGCAAGAAGTATGTGAGGTAGAAGACTTTTCAAACTTACGTTTAAGAACATCCCACAATTCTAGATCATTAGATTGATCTTGAAGATTCCTCTTCATCTTTAAATACAATTGTTGTTTGAGATCAGCAGATGTTATTGTAGCAGTGGAAGTACTTGTTGTAGGATGAACAGTAATAACATTGTTCTTCATGTGTGTCTTGAAAAGTTCTTCAATTATCTTTGGCGCATGATCAGCAAATTCTTTGGAAATCAAAGCAGGTACCTCAGCTTGTAGAGAATCTCTTTCTTGTATAACATTATTATCCACGATGCTTTTAAGGTTGTCTTCAATCAAATCATTCGTAGCTCTTGAAGCAATCTAAGGTATAATTTCATGGTGAACTTTATCAACTCTTTCATTAATATTTTGAAATTCCTTGTTAGTAACATATTTCTTCTCTATTTGCTTAATCATAAAACCTCGACGCCTGCATATCCTATGAAGAGCTCCTCGAATGTGTTTGTACTTGCTGGAAATATGTTTTGACTTGCTTCGATCTTGAGAAGTAGTAGTAGGTGTAGGTGATACAGTAGCCGTCAATTCCTATGAAAAAGTCTTATCTAAAGATAAGTCTGTCCTAGGAGATCTAGGGGGTGAGGGAATTGGTGTCTGCATCTTCTCATACCTAACCTCTAAACTACACGTCACTTTGTTTCTGAGCGGTGCATGATCATCGTAATCATCATTGTCATCATCATCCTTCTTATCATCTTTCTTCTCTTCCTCATCATCATCATCAACTGTTTTCGGATTTTCATTATGACTCCCAGGCTCTAACCTAGTACCGGAATCTTCTTCATCATTAAGGAAAACAGAATCAGCGAACTCACTGGCATAAGATTCTTCATCTTCGCCTTCAACAATCTTCTCTACATCATCCTCCAAAATTTTATCTTGAACTTTAGCCATGTTTTCTTGCTCTTCAGCAATCTTAGCAGTTTATTTTGTAAAGCGAGGCTTAATAGAGTTGCTTCATCAATGTCATCTCTTTCACGATCATCACTTGGAGGTGGAGGTTCTATTGTGATGCGTAATGTCTACACGCACTAACGGGAAAAGAATCCAGTCATATGTAGTGTAATAGTTGGTAAATCTAAAGTCGTCCCAAGAGCTAAGTTATATTAGTTCTAATTTGAAATGTGTCACGGATTTAAAAATGGTTTTGAATTGTTTTAAAGTTTAACAGGAAAATAAATGCTGAAAAGTAAATAGATAGAAGTGATCAGGGAGAAAGGCATAACCTAGTTATTTCATTACTA
This sequence comes from Tanacetum coccineum, assembly GCA_026074375.1. NCBI lineage: Eukaryota > Viridiplantae > Streptophyta > Magnoliopsida > Asterales > Asteraceae > Tanacetum > Tanacetum coccineum. The sequence continues at coordinate 10,403 of BQNB010044781.1, read as the reverse complement.
TTGTTATGATGTGTATTTCCTGTGCAATGTGTAAGTATCATTTTATTAGTAGTTCTAATATCAACATACCCGAATTGGCATTTGAGGTATGCCCTATACTTCCTGCGATCCCAAATCCCCTGCAAGTCACAAAGGTAGGGCATCCAAGTTGTAGTGATTCAACCCCAACTATCCTAAAAACCTAACTATAACCTAGATAGATTATAAACCCTCTCTGAAAGAGTTCTTGTGATTTTTAAGTGTTTAATGTGATAGAGACTGTAATATGGCAAATTCCTACACTAGGGATAGATCCTAACCTATCCTAATACCCTGTGGACCCCATGTTCAACTAGTCCGCCTAATAACAGAACTAACAGGATCTAAACCACCCTCAATACTACCAAAACTCAGGGATCAATGACAGACTATAAGGATATCTAATAAAGCGATAATTAAACAGGAAACATTCAATCATACCAATAGTAAATTCATAACTAAGCCAGCACTAGAAGTGCTTAGCCGCTCATGGTAACAACACAGCAAGAATAAATGAAAGGAATCATGGATTGAATCATCATTAGTCTTACAGTATGTTTTTATGAACGATTAAATACAGAATTAAGTGAAGTGACTTCTCCCTTGGACTTCTGTTGGAATTCTTCAGGTTATGGAAGCTTAGTTCACCCCTTTATATTGTGGTGAAAGGATTGATGTCGAATGTGCCGAATGAGGGCTTTGTTTATAAGTATTGATTCTGTTATAGCGAAACCATTATGTATGTGCTACGCCATAACCCTGCTGATGTGTACTTCCATGCTCCATGCTTAAATTGTGTTACATCGTAACTCTATTGTTACGCTGTAACAATGACTAGGATAAGTCATCCTTCCATAATGATGTTGGTTACGACGTAAGCATGATGGAGCATTTACGCCGTAACTTTGGTGCTGGCTCATCTCTTCATTAATCTTGGTTACGGTGTAACTCCTGCGGGGCTGTTACGCCGTAACTGGCCTTGAGTTTCTTCTTTTGCTTGTTTTTCACGTCCAAATCCCGCATCTCTTGCTCCAATGCTTAAGTTCTTCATGTAAACTAAATATAAAGTGATTAAGTAGCATTTACAGGCATTTATACAATAATTACAAGCATTTTGATAAGGATTTTGATATTAAAGTATTAACTATTTGATGTTATTAAATATCCTCCACTTGACTTCTACTTGCCCTCAAGTAGAACTATTATAATAATTTATAAAAATCTTTCCCTATTTAACTCAGAGAAATGAATTCATAATTTACTTATGCTAAAAACCATCAAAGCCGAACACCTCACGAAAAGGGGATCAAAATCACTCAGCTCTCATACTAGTCTAAGTGTTTCATTTTCAGGGTGATCACTCAACTGCACTGTTATAGAATATATTCTATCATAAGCTTGGAAAGTACACAAATCTGTACTAGTAAGAATTAGGGTCTAAACAGCTCTTAAAGGCAACATGGGTGACACACACAAGTTTAAACAGGTGTTTGATTCTTTCCGATACCACTGATCCAGAAAAGGCGACAAAACCACACATGCTCGGCCACATCCATGGACAAGACACATGTGATTGCTCTTTCCTTAACTCGAGCAGGCTAAAGGTCAGAATTATTTAAAGGGTAGGATAAGACATAGGATACACATTTAATTGGTGTTAAACAAAATACACAAAACAAATAGTCTAAATAATCTAAGGTTGTCATAACCAGCTACTGTCCATCCATAAGTCCAAGTATCCAAGTACGAGAATCTGATCCAAAATAATAGGCTACTAGCCCAACCTTCATAATCATACAGATGGCTTATAGTTGCACCATCATTATATCTTGAGCACACAGATGCCTTATAGTTGCACCATCTTTATATTTTTAACAACTTGTTAGTTTTATAACACGTAACCAGCATGCATATGCTACAGAGGTTTATATTTTTTTTCTTTTTTTATTACCCATGTAGCATATTGTAAATACAATGCATATATCCCCCCACTTGAGATGAAAAATATCGAAAGTGATGATACACAGGGGTTTTAGAGACCAGTAATGATAGGTCTTCCACGAACGCGCAAAATTTCCAAAACCATTTCCCCGAACCATGGACTTAAGTAGCCAGGAATTTCAACACAAAGAAAATATAGACTACAGGGTTGGCTAAGGCAAAATGGTGTAACAAAACATTAACATAAAGGGTTCAAACAAGGATTGGCTCAACAAGGTGATCTAGGGGTATCTTGCACTAAAAGTGAATGCAACAAGGGGTTTTACACAGGAGGTCGACAAGTCAGTGTAACAAGTCGATAGACACACACATATAGGCTGTTTGGGGGTAAATTCCTAAGTGTTTCCTTCTTGAATAGTCTATTCCTGCTAATCAATTAGGTCTCGAAATGATGTACATGCCAAGTTCTAAAGTCTACAATACTACCGGCACACTCATATTTTTGAATAATAGATGAAAATAAAATCATTAGGCTTAACCTCACCAATTGAAATAAAGGGTAATAGTGTGCTCGACAAATATTTATTCTAGTTCAGTAAGAAAACATGTCAAAAAAAAATTAAAATTGGCGTAATTTTTCAAAGAAAACTAGAAAATCGAAGGCAAATATAAGTCAAGTGGTCAAGTGGTAATTCTACTTCCATCCCTCCACTTGGTTTGTACAATGTCCCTTTTGTACAATTAAGGAAATTAAATTCAAAGATAAGAGTAGAATTAGAACAAAAGGCTCCCTTGAGCGTTGCTCTATACTTAAATGATAATGGCAAGAGCTAAACTCTTGACAAGCGTACCCTGAGCAAACTCGTATCCCCTGAAATCACTAGACAACCTACATGCATTAAACGTTTAAAATAAAATTATACAGGAAAACCTAACTCACTTTCGTAGGAATCACGGTTGCATTTAGCAAATGCAAGAATCCTTTTAAACCACTTGGTGACCCAAGTGGACGAGTGAAGTCTCGTGAGGGTGTCCAGAGAACGTACCCACAAAGTTTATTTAACTATACACGGTTTAGTAAAAGTTTCGAACTTAATTAAGGTTTTCAGAAGGAGGTTACGACGTAACCAAGAGTTGGGTTACGCCGTAATCATGTGGAAAAATAATTTTAAATTTTTTAGTTATAACTAGTTACGGCGTAACCAAAGAAAGGATTATTCCGTAACCATGTTTGTTACGGCGTAACAGAAGAGGTTACGCTCAAACAGAAGCATTTTCACCACATGAATACGAGTTGATTTGACCTCGAATTCTATTTCCTTGCTGAGAGAACCTGCAAACCTAAGTAAGAAACATACAAACCAACTAATATGTGTAAAATTAAATGAATTCTATTAATAAAAGATGGGTTGTCTCCTAACAAGCACTTTTGTTTATTAACATCTTTTTCTTCTTTTGTCTAAACCACTGAATGACCTCGCTAAGGATAAAAGGACCATCAAGTATTTGGTGGCCTGCAATAAAAGCGGATTGCTCTTTACTAACAATCTTGTCTATCACTTTTGAAAGGAGGTTTGCCAAGACTTTAGCAATACTTGTGTAATTAATACCAATAAGTGAGATGGGCCAAAAATATTCAATGAAAATAAGATTACTAACCTTAGGAGTAAGAGTGAAGAACAAAGAATTGGCTCCTTGAGGCATCAAACCCGATTCAAAGAAAGAGTTAATAAACTCTAAAATGTCAGTCTTAATGAAGACCCAATATTTTTTAACAAAAGCAAAAGAGAAACCATCTGGTCCTTGAGCTTTGTTACTACCACAATCCCATATAGCTGACTTGATTTCATCTAACGAAACGTTTGCCTCCAAGAGCTCACGGTCAAGAGAGTTTAGGCGAGAAGAATGAACAATCGAAGGAAAAACCATTCGACTCATGCACCCAAAATTTATCTTTGGAAAAATTAAGAAAAAGCTCCTTTATGTGAATAGGATTAGTAACCCAAATGCCATCATGCATAATATCATTAATTGATTGGGATCTCCTCTTTTGTTTTATCATCCCGTGAAAGAATTTGGTGTTTTCATCACCTTCAATGTCCCACTTAATGTGGGCTTTCTGAATCAAATCGAGGGCTACAAAGTTGTCGAGTTTATCAATTTCGGAAAGGATTTGAACACGTTTGTCCTGATTAATGGGGGTTGCATTTCCGTCGTCATTTCTTTTTTCGATACCATGAATTTCAATCATAACTTCCTGTTTTCGAGTGCGATCAGAATTCTTGACATTAACGTACCATTGTTTAATAAAAATATTGAGATACCATAACTTTTCATGAGACCTAAGAATTTTGCCAGCATTCATATTCCCCAAAGAAGACCATGTCGATTTGATAACCTCATCAAAACCATCACGAGACAGCCACGAGTTATACAACTTGAAAGGGGATGGCCCAAAATCAGTTTTCGAAACATTAAATAGAAGAGGAGTATGATAAGACCACAAGCGATCAAGAGCGATGATACGAATATCAAGAAGAACCTTCAAAACTTTTTCAAAAATGAGAAATCAATCAAGTTTACTTAATTTAGTACCCGCCTTGTTCATCCAAGTGAAAAGATGACCTCCAACAGGGAGGTCTATTAAACCTAAATTATCAATAAAAGAATTAAAATGATTAGCTTCAAGATGAGAAAAAATAGAACCAAACCTTTCATTTTCGTGACGAACGACGTTCATATGCCAAATAGATGAATTTCCCATTATGATGATGCATGAAATCCGCAAGTCTGTTCCAAAGATTAGATTTAGCCAAGGATTCTTGAGGACCATATATGTTCATCATAAAACAATCTCCCATCGAGTTTTTTCATTTCCCTTTCACAATGATAAAGGAATCATCACACCAAATGTCATCTTTCACGAAAATATTAGGGTCATACATAGAGATCGGGCCACTCGATCTTCCATGAGCCATGCTACACGCATAATCAAAATTAGAATTCCTCCACATGGATTTCAGACGAAATAATTCAAGGCGTGTCATTTTAGATTCTTAAATACCAAGGAAATGCATGTTATGTTTGAAACACATTTCTTTGATCCAAACGTGTTTACGCCTTTTCTTCGTGCCACAACTATTTATAGAAAGAATATTCATTTATCTATAATTTGTACACCAAGTCTATTAATCATTTTGCTGAGAGATCTTTTACACCCTCTAACATCGAAACCTAGAGTGTTCCCACTTCAATGATTCTGTTTAGTTCGTGAATAAGTGATACTCCTTTTATGTCTTTCTTATGACATCTAGCGAAAGTGATGGAACACTTACTAGTATTGGAGAAACTTCTTTTCATAAACTCAAAGCCGGGAGGATAACTTGGATCTGACGATTCACCAACCCTAGAAGCATTAGGCGTGTTATTTCCTTTATCTTCCATATACTCGTGTTGTTGATCCGTATAAGTATCTTTTGGTTTATCCATGTGAACCGCGTCTTCTTTAATATCATGGGCAACTTCGTTAAGATTATCGTTTAAATCATTCAGATCATTAACAAAGTTTTCTTCGATAGAATCCTCAACCTTTTCTATGTCATTTATGCCTACACCGGATAATGTATCAAGCGAGTCATCTGTAATGTTTATACTCCAATTACCAAGTTCATGCATTTGTACTTCAAACGTCTCATGAATTTCAACATGCACTTTTTTAGACACGAATTTGTAGGATCTAGTAGAGATACAAACTCTACTCGAGCGCATTGCAGTTTGAAAAACATAAATTTGCTCAACATACTAGCCACTTTCTTAAAAGCGTTCGATCCCCAACCATATTAAAAACAAATACATACTATCTATTGATTGTGATTGGTAAACTTTTTAATAATGGTTATATACAACATATTTAAAAATAAGTCAAATGTTTTTGTGTAAGAAAAATGAAAAAAGTTATAAATAAACAATATATGTATTTTAGGTATAACACATTACTTAGTTTTAAGTTTTTTAAGTTTTAACAAACATTATTTACTATATATAGTAATATAGTATAGATATTTGTTGATCTTCTCAAGTTTGTAATGCAATCGATCTGTATATGGATTTAATATTACTGTTCATGTTACTCAGTATATTTAAACAGCAAAAGCTAATCCAACTAACCTAAAACCTAACATTATCTTGAAATTATCTAAAAGCTGGTATAGTTTTTATATTGGACGACTTTCTCATATGCGTACGTATACATGTACAGTTGTGGCCTTTTCGAAGATCCACTGAATCTTAATAACCTTTATAAAAATAGAAGTATCATTGGATGTGAGATAACTTAGTTATTTTTATATGCGATAAAAAATACATAATCAATATGGTTGTATCACATGTACAAATCTTGCAACCTATATATTTCGTTTTGGGTAAAGGTCATTTATTACCAACGTACTTTTTCATTTGTACCGTAATGACTAACTTACTTTTTTTTACACATTACACCAACGAACTTGTTTGTTTTGTGATAATGTTACCCATATGACCGGCTAGATTTTCACGTCATTAATTTAAATTTTTCTTTTTCCAAATGTGCTAATACACTCCACCTTGGCACTTACCCGATTTAAGGTAAAGGTCATTTATTATCAACTTACTTTTTCATTTGTACCGTAATGAACAACTTACTTTTTTTCGTACTCATTACACCCATGTACATTCAAATTTTGTTCGATATCACCAATATGACCATAAAATGACTATATTACCCTTGTATTCTTTAACATATTTACAATCATAATTTTTTTAAATCTTAAATTTTTAAAAAGTACTTTAACAAGTACTTTAGCAAATTTAAATTTTTTTACCAAATTTTTGTTTTAAAAACTTATAAAATATTTTTTTACGTTATTTTTAGTAAAAAATTTAAAGTTTTCTTACAAAAAATTTTAAAAAATTTTCGCACTTTTCAAAATCTTAATATTTTAAAAAAAATTTACTTTTTAAAATTTTAATTTTTTTTTCAAAAAAAATAGATTTTTTTAAAAGTTACGAAAAAAATAAAAAAGTAAAAATAATTTTTTGTTAAATTTAAAAAGTACGAAAAAAAATTAAATTTATTTAGAAAAATTAAGATTTTATAAAGTACGAAATTTTTATAAAAATAAGTAATTTTTTTAAGAGTTAATTGCATAAATCGTCCCTGTAGTTTGTCGGATTTAACGAAAATCGTCTCTCCGAAACTATTTTAACGGATCTTCTCCCTGTGGTTTTGACCCGTATCGGGTTTGGTCCCTTGACGGATATTTTCATTAGTTTGACTGTTAACTAAAGATGGTTAAAGTTGGATACAAGGGTAATTACGTCATTTCACATATGCATCACAAAACAAATATCTCTACCACACAATTCACACACAGATCTAGTTTTGTTATGTTCTCTCTCTCTCTCTCTTTCTATACATCATTCTATCTCCTACCCTAAACTCATACTTAACAAATCAACACCACCATTAACCGCCTGCCTATCAACCACCACCCTGCCATCAGCTCCAACCACCATCCTGCCATCACCTCCAGCCACCCACCCAGCAAACACCTATGGCCACCCACGTCGTCACCACCTCAAAAAAGAATATGAGATGAAGACTTTATTGTTGTTTGTGGGTTTTGTCAAGTTTTTTGTTGTAGTTAGGAGATGGGAAAGTGAGATTGGTTGTTCTTGTTGTCGGCCTGCCACCGCAACCTATAACCACCTACACCGCCATCG
>BQNB010044780.1:0-44677 GCA_026074375.1 Tanacetum coccineum | reverse complement strand
GATGAAGATTACACGGTAATTTTTGACAAAAACTTGTTTTCTTATAAAATAATTTCTACTAATGATTTGAAAACGGATTCGAAAAACGATAATGAAAAAGTCATGCCTTCACTTCCATCACATGTGCCTGTTACCAGTTGTTTTAATGATTTAGACTTCTTTAAATATTTTGAGAATGAATTTCTAGCCTTGTTTACAATGATGCTCAAACGTCTAAATTAGATCTATTAACTGAACCGATCTTAAACCCTCAACATATCGATGAATTTGATCTAAATGATGAAACATCATTGTCTGAATATGATAAAGCAGAACAAAATGTTTTGTACTTTAATGATCTATTCCCCTTCAACATTATTCGTCCCGTTGATCTAAAGTCGGAAAAACACAATGATAATAAGGAGATCGATATAATATAGTCTTCGGAGGGTAATGAAATTACACATGGGTCAAATGTGCTTTCTGAAACAAGTCGCGATAAAATTAATAAAACCTTCAGAACGGGAAGTTTTGTCATGAATGTAAAAGTGAATATCGTAATTTGGAATCATTACGCAAACGGAATGCCATTCTTTCTCATTATGAATTTATATGTGCCGTTTGGCATTCTGTTCGACCCTAAGCGGTATTATAAGGATGGTGATTATGCGATAATGTTGCGGAGGCCAATGTATGTTTTCTTTGCTTTATTTTAGGAAAATTGGTCTCCAAGAATGGATACGGTGTATTAAGATAAAACCGATACGACGTATCCATTGTTTTTAATAAAGTTAACTAAGTCAACAAAATCCGCCGATACGGCGTATTAATCAAACCACGATACGGCGTATCGAGTTTGGGTATAAAAAGCCCTCTGATACGCCAGATTGAGATTTACCACCACTTTTTCACTCACACACTCAAACGATTTTACCAACTAAATTCCTGGAGATCATCTCTTGTTCTTGATTCATAATAGCACTATCCTTTATCACGATCGAATGGTAAAAATCTTTCCCTTTTTTCGATTTATGATTTCGAATTTTAAATTAGGGTTAGGGTTTGGATTTAGTGATATGCCATAGATGAATACTTTTGGATTCCTTAAATCTCCCTCCCCCTGAATAGATGTGAAAAGGTTTGAATTTTGAATGGGTTAAAATGGGTAAATAGGGGAAGCCCCCTTTCGTTTTTTATTCTGCAGACTCAATATGGCGTATCCACTAACATAGATACGGCGTATTGACTTATTTTTACCAAATTTTAAAACACCAATACGGCGTATTCATTAAATTGAATACGGCGTATTGAGAATATTAGGATCCTGAAATCACTGACCCATATGTCGTACTGACTAAATCAATACGGCGTATTGACTTATTGATCCCTATACGGCGTATTTATTCATTTGATACGCTGTATCCACTCTTAGAACAGAAGGTTTAAATTTCTATACTCTTGTGCTTTCCTCGTTGATTTTGCAGATATGGCTCTTCCACCACGTGAACAGAGACACTGATTTCTTAGGTACGAGGGGTTGGAGTATACTGACTCGGATATAGCAGACTTTGAGTCGAGGTTAGAGAGGATTTACACTAGAGAGATACACAGGGTACATGTTGTGAATTTTCAAGGTATTACCGAGCCTCTGAGGGACGGATTATTTGCTAGGATGGCGATGGAGCACCGAGATGAGGCCGGTGTAGTAGTGTTTACTAGTCAGGCTTGGAGGAGGTTATTTGATACTAGGGGACCATTGGTTTAGGAGCTTATTCTGGAGTTCCTTAGCACGCTCAGATTTGGAGAGGTATTACTTGATTTGATGCTCCCGGAACTATATAGTTTCAGTTAGGTGGAGCCAGGAGGCGCCTGAGATAGAGGCAGTTTATTCTGGCCTTGGGATTACACACCGGGGAAGAGATGGAGTCCCCCAATTTTGCTAGGTACTGGAGTGAGAGTGAGAGGATGATCCTTAGGAAGGGGGGTCTTCATGATTATTGGAGGGATATTTTGACCGATGGAGATTTCTTGGGACCTCCCCCTTCCTACACTTTGATTAGGGATCCGGTCTTAAGACTATGCCATAGAATGATGGCACACAATATTGCTGGGAGGAGTCAGGCACCTGAAGAAGGTTGACGTGACTGATTTGTTTTACCTGAGAGGGTTGGATGTTGGATCAGTCAACATCCCTTACTTGTTAGCCTGATATTTAAGGAGGTTTGCCGCTGGGAGGAAAAACGGGGCGCATATTTCTGGTGGGCAGTTTGTAGCTCAATTGGCTGAGCATTTTGAGCTCCTAACTGCCAAGATACTCAGAGGATTGACGGTTATTGCCCCTGAGCTTTAGATTATTGATATGGTTGAGCTGGTGAGGCTATAGATTTATGTGCAACTAGATGATATTTGGGCCTGGGAGGCCATAGGACCAGAGAGGCAACCCAATGCTGCGACTGGTGCCCTCTGGGTGGCTCAAGATGCCCCAATTGTTGATGAGGGTGGCCAGGCTATTCCAGCACCTGTACAGGCACCTCAGCAGCCACCTCCGCCACCACCAGCTCCTGCCAAGACCATGCCACAGAGGATTTCCAGATTGGAGGAGGACATGCATAAGATTCGTGGGGCATTGACTGAGCAGCGCAAGGTGATTAACGCAATGGCTCATGATTTTTCTAGATTTAGTACATGGGTAACCACTGGACTAGGACAGATGATGGACATGGAAGGAGTTACCTATACACCATATTCTTAGACCTATATGTCCTACCAGGATGGCGTGTTCAGGCTAAGGACCGGTGTGGTCAGCACTCCACAGCTCCAGCAGGACCACAACAGCCAGAACCTGTGATCCCTCTTACGTTATCTTTATCTATATATTTACATTTATTATTATTGCGTATCATGATGTCTGAATGGTCTAACTATTAAAAAAGGTTCCCATATTTTTGCATATATATCATGATATGACGTTTTGATTTGTTTGTATGTGATAGAATCAAGCTTGACAGTAAGTTCAACACCATAGTTCATGAATAAGTTACGAAACCAAGCAGGATATTTACACTAAATGCAAGAATGGGAATGAGAGATGATTTCAAATGAAAGGAAGCTGAAGAAAATTCTAACTTAAAGACTTCGCTGTAAACAAAAGTGCTTCTCGAGAGACAACCCGGATTGTTATTTAATTTCGTTATCGAGTTTGTCTTCCTAGACATCAATACGGCGTATCCGCTCCATACCATACGGCGTATTGATCGCCTGGACGTTATCAGTCTTTATTTTTAATGCACTTTAAAAACATTATTGTCAGATTTTGAATACGGCATATTCACTAACCCGATACGCCGTATCCATAAGACTGACTTGTATTTAGTTTGTTTAGTTTAGTTTAAATTAACTGTAGGTACCAAGATAGGAATACACATGTTCTTCCTATATTTTCTACAGGACCTCGAGAAGGAAATATCGACGAATATTGGTGGAGAATTTAAATTTCTGGAAATCTTGAAGTGTTGGAGTCTTAAAACTTCAAGGCGGCTGTTCAACACAATCTTGCTCATAAACGCGACTTGAAGAATCTACCGAGCAAATATCAGGGGAGTTTCTCATTCTAATTCTTTTTAAATTCCCGTATTTAATGTTTTACATATACAACGAGGACGTTGTATAATTCAAGTAGGAGGATGGAATTAAAATGTTTACTTGTCCTATTTTTCACATTAAAATGATTAAAATGCTTAAATTATGCTCTTTTTTTCAAGCATACTTTTGTGAAATTACTTGATACATAACCCGCACACAATAACCCTTGTTAGATATTGTGAAGATTTAGTCTTTCTGTTTCTAAATGTTTACCAAAATTCTACAAAATATGAGTGTGCCGGTGATGTTGTAAACTTTAGAACTTGGCTTAGTATATCTATTCGAGACCATAATAATGAGTATTATGGATTTAATTGGAGTAACTTGTTTAAATTGGTAAATTTTAGGATTACACCCAAATCGCCTTTACATGTTGTTTATTAACTAACTACACCGGTTAGTTAACCTCCAGTCTAAACCCTTTTCCACTCTTATCTTTAGAGTGAAGATCCACTAGAACAACCCGTAGAGCCAATCCTTTAGGAATTTACACCAACTATTTGTTTTGTTACACCCTTACACCTTAACCTACCCTGTTAGATTAAGTTTAATTTACAGTTGCTAGTTGCTTAAAGTGTAAAGTTTGTATTTCCTGAGTCTTGTGTCATTTTCTATCTTTGTTGCGGTTGGAAATTTGCACATTGAAAACGAGAATGTATATTAGTAGTCAAAGCTCATGTGATTTTACTACCGTCACAATTATTGGTGAAACCAAAGAACGAAGAATTACAGAAGGAATTATCCGGAATTATTATGATCGTGAAGATGGTAAAACTACACCGAGATTTGAAGCATAGTTATGAAAAAAAATCGAAAAAAATGAGAAAAATACAAAAAGAGAATGAAAGTTTGAAGATAATCATTTCGCAAAGGAATTACCGAAGGAATTACATGAAGGATCAATTATTCGTTGATACGTCTAAAAAATCAACGATGTAAAGTATTGTACAAAGTGGAAGATATCGCCACTTGCCTTGTAGAGTATGTAAAGTTTTGGGATGATTGGGAAGTTGACCGTTACGGGAACGCCAACTTTGGTTGTTGTTTTTGATTAATGATCAAGACGTTGTAAATAGTTGTGTCTTAATCATGGTAACGGTCGGGAAAAAGTGTCTAGCAACTTGTATCTTAAGTCTTAATCTATTTGTTTCTTGATTTTTATTTAACAACAATTTACTTCCCTCTCACCTCATGATTAGCCGTTGGTTTTACGCGAACGGGGATTCATACGAACATGCATGCCTATTCCGTCGTTACGGCCATGTATGCATGTCTTGTACCTCGTCGGTTTATGACTTTTGGTGAAAGTTAGAAGGTTCCTACCCTATATCATTCTTCATCCTAACCGTTAGTTAAATTCGAATGGGGATGTGATTGAACACGCATGTCTATCCTAGCGTTCCGGGTGTGTATGCGTGCTTTAGCTGCCTTGTTGGAGTGGTACTTCTGGTGAAAGATTGTAGAATGATCAACCGTACGCCTTTCCATACAAGAACCCATATTTACCTTTATAAACTTGTTACTCCTTGGCTTTAGTGGTGAAGATGTATATCCTTGCCAAGCTTATGATAGAATACTCATCATGACTGGGCAATTGAGCGAAATAATTACATGTTACCACATAGATTAGTTGAGTGATTTGAGTGTTTTCCTCTTCCTATTTCGTGAGGTATTTGGTTGTGTACTTGTAATAGATCAAATAAGTGCTTTAACGGAAAATATCCTCAGGGATACATTTTTTATAAACTTCTAAAGGCCAATTGAGGATAAGTAGGATTCAAGTGGGGGGATATTTGATGACATCAAATAACGTCTATTTTATAGCATCATTTATCCCACGATATTAACCCATTTTGTATAGTTATTGCAAAGAATTGTTACTTAATTGTTTATATTTTAGAATTGTAGTAATTATGGAGTAATTGGTAAAAGATAGCAAAAGGCATGCATTCTGGAGCTTAAATGAAGATATTTTAAAGATTACTATTCTGAAGACCAATACGCCGTATCCATGAAGGAAGATACGGCGTATCCGTGCCCGCACTCACCAAAAACCACAGAGGAATAATGATCAATACGCCCTATTCAGAGGACTTAATACGTCGTATTCAAGATATGGAATCAATATAATATTTTGGAAGATATCAAGCGTGGTCCCTACTCCAAGAAATCCCCAATACGCCGTATCTAACTCATGGATATGCCGTATCCAACCGACTTCCAGACCTTATAAATAGAAAAACTTTACAAATAGAGTTTTAAGTTGCTAAACTATAATCTTGATACCTAAACCACAAAATTCAATTTTCAGAGGAGAAAAAGAGCAGAAGAGGTCGAGCAACGTATTTAATTCCATAGGAGACAACATGTAATTCCATATACTTTAGTAATCGTTTAGTTTTTGGTATCATTCGTTAACTCGGTTAGTTTACCTTGGCTAAATAATTACTCTTTTATTTATTATGACGTTTGAAGGCTAATACCTTCGGGCATTAGCTATTATTATGAAGATTTGAATGTTTTGTATTTGTTTATCTTGATTTCTTGATTTATCGTTGAGTGCTTATTTATGTTTATCAATTTATACTTGTTTACGCGCTTTTGTATACGACCTATCATTCAACTGGAACTAGTTGAACGTACCAAGTAGATCTAGAGTCCAGGATAGCTCTCCATATAGTGACTTATACATCTAGAATAATAGTTACATAAATATTGTCCTTCTAAGTCTGTGTCTAGGATACACTTCGGGCTTAACTAGTTAATTGGATATTGCCAATGGTTTATTGATCGTATTGACTAGCAGGTGACCTAGATAATTCAACAAGTAACATTTTGATTCCATTGGATAGTTGGACAAGTGGACTACTAGTGTATAAATTGCCATTAAGGGGTAAGTGGGTAAAGTCTCTATGAGCTAGGGTTTAACAAGATCACCATTGCCTTAATCCCTAAGATAGATTATAATCAGCAAATAAGGATGCTTTATGCGGATGCTTTAATTGTGACAGAATTAATGTATCTAGGTCTTAGGATAATGTAACGCTTAAGTCTAAGAATGATATGCCACCTCGAGGGAAGAAATCATTTCACTTAATAAACAAACCAACATTCTAATTAGATTAATAATGGTTAATACAGTTTTCTTATATAAGGTTCGACCGCTCTTTAATCTTTTGTTAATTAGCGTGCGTGGGTAAAAGTGCCTTGAATTGATTATAGTCACCAACCAAACCATACCAGTCTCTCAGGCTGAAAACCCTCCTTTTCCGTTAGAATTTGGATATTAGACTGACATAGGTTTAACATAGGTTTAGAATAGAATAGAATTAACATAGATTAGATAACCAAGATATTAATTAAATTGATAGATTTAACCTCGCTTCAAGTGTTCCACACCCTACTTACCACGAAACTACCACCGACTGGGTACACTGCCCGTTAAAGTGTTGTTTTTGGTTTAGTCGGCATAATATAAATTTAAACTTGAATCAATAAAATATACACCACACAACGACACATCAACACTACATAGGTAGGGTCATACCCACATGGGTGATAAATGCGTGTCCCAATGCTGATAGATTAGCACATATTGTACACCTTTATCTCTATTACAATTCTATTCTAAGTATGAGTCGACATACTTTCTAAGGTCAATTGATGACACTGACCTTGTCTTTATACCCTATTCAGGATAGTTTGACTTCAGGCGGATAGGAGCTTGAACTTATCTGTTTTAAACTATCCTGACTATTCTTTAGTCTTTCGTCTTTAGGGTTTTCTAGTTGTTGGAGATCGTATGGAGCTCAGTGAGTCTATTGCCACAACTCACTAAACCCATCACCTTCTTCTTTGGCTCAGGCTTCATTCATTGAGAACCGGCTCACTAAGTGCTAGATTCTTTCTTGTAGACTCAGACTAGGCATCTTGAAGGCAACTCACTGAGTGACTGTTCACTCAGTGATCTTGAAATGTTAAAGGTTATTAACACTTAGGATATTTTGTATTTAAATCCTAAGTGAAAGATCATTAGGCACTAAATAGGCCTAACAGTCTCCCCCTATTTGGATATAAAGATAACCTAAGTGTTTTATAATGTGAGTGAGTAACTACAGCTTCTTCTCACACTGAATTCTAGAAAGCTTATAAGGAATGTTGAGTTCTCTAAAAAGTACTTCATTAAACATTACAAGGACCTATCATCTATTACAAAAGATAATAAAATTACAACATTAGTACTTAGTCTAACTTGTACCCAACGGCTTCCAACTTTACTTTCTTAGACTGAAGCTTCTCTTGGTCAGGATGCTCAGCAATCAACTTCTTTAGCTTCAGGAGAAATCTGGCATTCTATGGGGTCTTGATCATTGAGTCCATTACTAAGTATGATACCACAGAATCCACTCCAACCTTATGAATATCATTCCATCTTTGGAAGGCTTGATCACCAAACACATCAGTAAAGAAGATCCCATACTCAGGTTCTTCAATGACCATATTGTTTACAAATGGAACACCTTCATGGAGACTTATATTTCATTCCAACCTAGACACTTTGATCTCAGGTTCTAGTTCCATGTGCTTCCTCTTTTTTCCTGAGGACTAAGATTGATCTTGTTCAGGGATAGGAGCTGGGAGAGCAGACTGAATTCCATGATCTTCAAGTATCTTTTTTAATTTTTCATACCTCTTTCCTAAGGATGTCATCAGATCTTTAACTATGGTGTTCTTTTTCATTTGAATGATTGGACCCAATTCATCTAACTCAGCGAGTCCAAAGTCAGTGAACTTGAATGGGTTATGGACATCAAAGTTTCTCTTGTCATTGTTCCTGTAGACAGTGAGTACTACAGGCTTGGAGTTGGGATGAATTTTCACATCTGTGATAGGCTCAGGCTTGAGCCTGCTGGAGATAGTCTACTTGTACTGCTCAGCTCTCTTCTTGTTGAGCTCCATCAACCTTTTGGTTTTCTCAGTGTGTTGCCTCTTATGAACATGCATTTCAGCATCCTTAGCTTTCTTAAACTTTTCACCTGCCTTTGCACTGATGATTTTCTTAGGATCAATTCCAATCTTCTCAGCCTCTTCTTGAACAATTTTTATCACTTCAGTCTTTGTCATTTCAAGCCTCTTTGCTTCTGCAGCAACCTTCTTGATTTTATCTTCTTTCTCCAAGTGTTCATTGATTTCATCATTTGTGAGATGGTACATCTTTCCATTTATCACGTAAGGAACTCTGATAGGTTTACCAGGGTCCTTTCAAACCACTTTTTATGTAGGCACTAGCTTCACTAGAGATTCAACATCATTAGTTGCAATCTTCTTTCCTTTATCGGTCCTCTTGAGTGCTTGAGAACTATCAGGCTGGGATATACTTATGATTGTAGTAATTGGTTTTTTAGTAGGCTTGACAGTTGATATAGGGAATGCATTTGTTGGTTCTTCCTTAGCTTTATTAGACTCAGGCTTCTTAGTATCATCCTCCATAGCAACATGTTCCCCCTCAGTGTGAGAAGGAGGTTATTTAGTGTTAGCCTGTGTGACATTCTCCCCCTAACATGTGTTGGCCCTTTAGTTATAACAAGTGTTGTATATGGCACACTAATTGAGGGGGTTGAAGACTGACCTTTAAAAGCCTGATAAATCTCTGTCATCATTGATTTGATTTCTGAAGTGTCTGACTTAAGGGAAGAGATTTCAGATCTGATTTCAGCCTGAGAGCTTTCAATAGTTGTTAAACTAGGACCAAGATTCCAAGCCATAGAAGTTGATGACTTAGCCCAGGTTTCCAAGTGATCATTTTGAGCATCAAGAGCAGCTTTCATAGTTTTAACCAAAGACTTAAGCTACAGAAATCAAAAGTCTTGGCTAGGGATAGGAGTTCAGTGATGTTGTTAGAATTTACTGTGTAGGCGTTAGTTACTGCAAGCACTTTCTTGTTAAGTACAAGATCTTCTTTAACAGCTTCCTGAACATCTTTGAGTATCTTAGTGACCCTATTTAATGATTTGAGAAGATAAACTCTTTCTATGCTATTTTTGCAAGGGAGTTCATGGTTTCCTAGACAAGCGTATCAGTCAGTTCCTGATGATCAGCATCCTCTTCATAGTATCCTTTAATGGAGGCATTGAGGTCAGCATAAGAGACTGCGGCTTCTTTATGCTTTTCCTGCTGATCTTCAGTTAGCCTATTAAACAACACTCGAGATACTTTTCTAAGATACTTTACCAGTTGTCTTTTAGTTAGTGGTAGAATGTTGTCATATTTCTTGAGATTAAGACTGGAAGAATCAGAGTTTGATTCTTGAGTTTCTTGAGCAGGAGATGGTTCAGGTTTGTCTATGTTTGGTGGAGACTGATGTTCTTCTTCATCAGCCTGAGTATCTTCATCCATGTCTTCTCCAGCCTCAAGCACATCATCATTACTTTCTTGAGCCATTTCATCCTCAAAGAGTAGAAATTCTTGGACATCAACAAGGGTGTTGAGTTGCAGGGTTTGAGTATCCGGCTCCACTTTAGAAGAAGTCTTGCCTTTGTTTTTGGTTAGGGACCGATACCTCAATCTAGCTGACTAGGTCTGGTCAGCCTAGTACTCAGCATCAGTCCCTAAGGGATCAACAACAGGATTGGTTTGTGGTTCCATATCAATGGGTGGTTTCAATCCCTTTAAGTCTTTGTCCCCATATGGCCCTTTAGGTAATGGCGTGGTTTTAGCCACACCTTTATCAGAAACTGTGGAAGGGAATCCCGTATCAATGGGTTGTTTGTTTCCCACTAAATCTTTTGGATCATATTTTTTACCCTAAGGCAAAAGTTATGATTTACCAGTGCCCTCATCGAGTGTGGAAGGCGATCCCATACCAGCGAGTTGTATGTTTCTCTCAAGATCTTGGGGATAAGGTATAGTGCCTAAGGAGACTGAGTGAGATTGCTTAGAATCCTTCGTTGGCTTGGGGGGTGGTGTTACCTTGGTCTTAGCGGGTGTCTGTTTGGACTTAGGTCTCTTTCTCTTTTGAGGTCGTGACCCTGAAGCCTCAGGGCCTTGTGACTAGGGTAAGTTTGGAGTCACAGTTTGAGACTTCCCTTTCTTATTCTTTACAGTAAAAGGAAGTGGTTTCATTGAATTTTCACGGTTGTTTACAACATCCATGAAGTCCGTCAATTCAATGGGTGTGACTTTAGATGGGTCCTTAGAAAAATTTGAGTTACTCAGGATGGTAGGAGAACTCCCAAAACTTTCATCATGAGTGTATTTGGAACCTAGTAACTCTTCTAGGGCATAAGAGACAAATCTAGGGTAGGAGACATACTTTTGCCTAGACTTGTTTGTGACCCTAGTTACGAGATCACTGTAAATGATCTCTCCTATGTCTACCTTTGTCCCTGTGAGGAGACATTAGGTAAAGAGCTGCTGAATTGAATTTACTTGCTTAGTAGTGGAGTATTTCTTGTCGAGAACCTGAATAACAAATGTAAACAGAATTCTCTAAGCCACAGGAAAAGTAGTTTTCAGGATGGGTGTCTTATCTAATAGAATTGGATTATCAACAATCTTGGCCAATCCAGCCTTTACTTCCTCAGTAGAGGGATGAGACACATATTTTCCTTTTACATAATCAAGTCCAGTGGATGCAGTAAAGGTTTTAAAGTCAAGGGTTAATGGCTCTTTGCCATTCATCACTGAAAACTTGATTAAATACTCCTTAGGAGGGCAAACCTCAAAGTCATTAGTAGGTGGGTTTGGGTCATAAGCAATAGCATTGCACCAGAACTCCCCGAGGAAGTTTTAGTAAGGGCAATTCATTAAGTATTTTCAAATATCATGATATGCTGGGGCGATTTATGGATAACTAAAATTACCCACAACATTGTTGTTGTGACAAGTTAAGGATTCCACAGTTAAGTCACCACACTAAGGGGCATACTCAATTGCTTGGTTTGCTACCATTTTTGATAGTTTTGAAACAAAAGGACAATGGCAATATATCACTTACCAGATGGTCACAAATCGAGTCCGTCCTTGATCGCTATCGTGAAATAAATGATATGTTATCAAGGTTACATAAATGATAAGATGGATATCTTAGATCCAACTTTGATCGCTGTCGTGAAATGCTTTATATGTTATCAAGGTTGTATGAATACTAAGATGGATATCTTAGATATACAACTTTTACCGAAGAAAAGGGTTTTGAAGAAAAGTTTTTACTATAAAAATCTTTGAAGAACACAACACTTAGTCTTTGAAAGCAAATTTTTGCAGAGTTTAATGCTTTTTGAAAATTTGTGTGTGTTAACTTCTTTGGTAGTGTATTTAAAGAGGATGTGAAAAAGGTTTTAAGATTTAAAACTATTCATTTAAGAAAACGTTAAAAATGGTTTGGTAACACCCATTTAATGTTGCCATCCCCACTTGCACCATCCCTTTCAAATCGGCAACTGTTTCGCCGTTTCTTTGTCATGCACTTTTTATAGGCATGACGTATGGATAACGGTCAAAAGTTGTTTGACAAGACATATTAGGAAGGGATTGTGTTTGTGGGAGTGAGCATTAAATGCATAGTAGATTATTTGAGTAATATATGAGAGACGTGATGGGGGCCCATGTATTGTTGGAGGGTGAGGAGAAAAAATAAGTATAAGTAAAAGACATCCATTAAGGTGGCCAACAAAATAAGAATCAAAAACGACATTTAAATAAAGAAATTTGTTTCTTTAATTAATGTGTCCAGGTCACCAACCAGGACATTTAAGTAACTAAAGAACTTAAAGCATTTAGTTACTTTCATTTAATAGTGTGTCCCCACAGTGTTATAGAAGTCATATAGTTTCAGGGCGTATGGTTTGAGGAGAGAATAGAATGTACACCACGACTGAATATGTTGATCAAGGAGACTGATCAATTAAAATTCATCATGGCTAACTCTGCTTTTAGTCTTGTAAAAGAAGGTCAATCCAGGGGTTTGGTGAATAAATCAGCTAGCTGATACTCATGGGGATGAAGTAGTTCTATGTCATCCGGGCGGGATGTTTACCTAAAGATGTATTCCTGATTAAATGATATCTTATATCAATGTGCTTGATTTTTAAGTGAAGGATTGGGTTGTTGAATATGCTTGGTTCTTGAGTGAAGGACTGGGTTGTTGGATATAACAATGGCACTGGTGTTGTCACAAAAGATGGGTACCATCTTATAATGGGTGTCATAGTCATTGAGTTAACTTTTCATCCATAGGATACTTGCACATACCTAGCAGCAGCAACACATTTAGCCTCAGCCGAGGACATAGCCACTAACTGTTGTTTCTTAGCACTCTAACAAACCAGTTTTCCACCAAGTATTTGGCAGGCACTTGAGGTGCTTTTTCTGTCTGCATTACAACTAGCATAGTCTGAGTCTGAGTATCATTTTAGATCAAAGACTGAACATTTTGGATAATACAGACCAAGGGATGGAGTATCTTTCAGGTACCTATGGATTCTTTTTACAGCTGTCAGATATGATTCCTTTAGATTTGACTGATATGTTGCACATAAACTATGAAGAATTGGATATCAGGCCTTATTGCAGTTAAGTACATCAGTGACCCAATCATTCCCCTATATGAGGTCTCATTGACTGGCTTGCCAGCAAGATAAGGACCTAAGTTGTTTGGAGGGACCATGGGTGTTTTCACTGAGGAACAGTCAGAAATTTCATATTACTTAAGTAAGTTGCTAGTGTACTGTTCTTGAAAAATAGAGATTCCTTTGTCATCCTTCTTGATTTGTAGTCCATAGAAGTAGGTAAGTTCTCTCATCATACTCATTTCAAATTTCTTTGTCATCAGTTTTTCAAACAATTTACAAAGTTTATAACTTGTTGAGACAAATATGATGTCATCTACATATACTTGAACAAGGAGGACATCTCCTTTTGATTTATAGATAAAGAATGTGTTATCTATTCTTCCCCTAACAAACTTATTTTGAATAAGGAAAGTAGATAGAGTCTCATACCATGCCTTAGAGCTTGTTTCAGTCCATAAAGGGATTTATCAAGCTTGCAGACATAGTCAGGAAACTCACTACTCTCAATGCCAAGAGGCTATTTAACATAGACTTCTTCTTTTAGTTTAGCATTTAGGAAGGCACTTTTGACATCCATTTGGAAAACTATGAAGTTTATGTATGTAGCAAAGGCAAGGAATATCCTGATAGCTTCCATCCTTGCCACTGGTGCAAAAGTTTCATCATAGTCAATTCCTTCTTCCTGACTATAACCTTGTGCAACCAGTCTTGCTTTTTTTGGTGGTTATGCCATGCTCATCTTCTTCTTGTTCCTGAATACCCATTTGGAGCCTATGGCTTTTTTCCATGGGGGAATGGAACAAGAGTCCATACTTTGTTTCTATAGAACTGATTTAGTTCTTCTTGTATGGCATCAACCCATCCTGGTTGCTTCAGTGCCTCAAATACCTTTTTAGGCACTATCTTAGAGAGAAAGTCAGCAAATAGACATTCACTAGCTACGGTAGTTGTAAGCTTGGCATCCATTCTTCTTGTAAGCATGCCTTCACCAGGATCACTAATGATATTCACAAGTTTAATGTGTTGGTATTTTGACCATCTATCATGAGGAACGAGATGAGAACTTGTAGAGGCTTGATTAGATATTTGAGACTGAGGAACATCTGGGACTGAAGGTTCAATAATTATAATAATGAGACTTTAGTGTTTTACCTAGATGGACCTTTAGTAGATTGGGTGATAATTTTTTCATCCTGAACATTTTGTTTATGTGTTCCTTCAGTGTTGATTAGGTCAGGAGGACATTTGGCATCATCAATGTGAGGTATATCAGGCTCGTTTAGAGCAATCACTTCAGAAACATGTTTTTCTTGGGCAAGTTTAGTAAGTGAACGACCATGAGGAATGATGTAGTATGAAATATCAGAATTTGATTGATACTGTCTAGATGGGTCATCCTCATGATGATATTCATCAGGAGGATATCTAGATGAATTATCTATTCCAATTTCATTTACTAAAGTATTTGTGAACCCGATGGCTTCCATACTCTCATCAAAGGTAACATGACAAGTCTCCTCTATTTATTGTCTTCTTGTGTAGAAGACTCTAAAGGCTTTAGAGTTGAATGCGTATCCTAAAAAGTAACCATCATTAGATTTTGCCTCAAATTTGCCTAGATGATCCTTGTAATTGTGAATAAACACATGACATCCAAACACATGAAAGTAGCTGATATCAGGAATTCTTTCTCTGAATATTTCATAGGGAGTCCTATCATGTATTTTGACTATTATTGATCTATTCTGAGTGTAGAAGGTAATTCTGAATACTTTAGTCCAAAAATTCTTTGAGAGTATTGAGCCATTTAGCAATGTTCTAGCAGCCTCAATGACAGTTATATTCTTCCTTTCAGCTACACCATTTTGTTCAGGTGTATAGGGAGAAGAGAAGTTATGATAAATTCCTTTCTCATCACAAAAACTCTCAAGCTTAGAATTTTTAAACTCAGCCCCATTATCAGTTCTGATTTGTTTGACTTTAACATCATTTTTGTTTTCCACCATCCTGATAAAAGACATAATCATTTCAGCTGTCTGACTCTTTTTTATGAGAAAGTAAACCCATGTGTACCTTGAGTACTCATTAAAAATGAGTACGGTGTATTTCTCATGGTTCACATACATTGGACTAATAGGTCCAAATAAACCCATGCGAAGAAGATGTAGGCACTTTTTGATTGAGAAGTTTTGTTTGGTTTTGAATGAGGCTCTTTTATGCTTTCCTTTTTCACATGCTGAGCATGATTTATCCTTTGAATAAACAAGTGAAAGAAGGCCAAGAACCTTGTGTTGTTTTGCAAGTTTATTAATGTTCTTAAAATTGAGATGTGATAGCCTTTTATGCCAAAGCTAGTTTACACTTTCTACGGCTTTAGCAAAGAAGTAGTCTCCATTTGGAGTCAATGATGACATGTCAAGGACATATACATCATTTCTTCTAGGTGGTATTAGGACATTTTCTTTGTTAGCACTAAAGATTGTTCCTTGATTATCATCAAATTATACAATGTATTTAGCATCACAGAGTTGGCTGATGCTAATTAGATTATACTTAAGACCATTTACAAAAGCTACTTTAGTAAAAGTAATACCTCCACAGTTTATTGAACCATATCCCTCAGTAATACAAGATGAGTTATCACCAAACACTACCTTAGGACCTGGTTGCTCTATATATTTGTACAGATAACTCTTGACACCAGTCATACTCCTTGAGCATCCACTATCCAGGTACCAAATGGGCTCCCTGATTTGTCTCTGCACAAATAAAAAACTTGGGTTAGTTTCTTTTGTGAACCCACTTTTTGGTAGCTCTCTGGCCTTTATAGCCTGAATTTTCTCACATCTTTTAAAGTGATCAAATTTATTGTGGTCAGTGGTGGAGTATACAGTGCTTCCACATGTATCATACTTAACACCAATTGAAGACTCACTAGACTGAGAGGACTCAACTAGTACTCCTTATCTAATATGAATGACATGGTTGTGTCCTAAGGTAAAGTGATCATAACTTCCACAAATTTCACACTCGGGATAGTTTCTACAATCATCAGGTCTGTGATCATTGAAACCACAGTGTGTGCATGGTGGGAAAGGCTTTACATTAGCTTTCAGGATCTGCTTAGAAGGAGATGCATACTTATAAGGCTGAGCCTTGTAATTTTCACTCCTTTTTTGTGAAGCAGTATACATTTCATGATCTAAGGTCCCATGATCCTCCCTTTTTCATATCATGCAGTAGAGAATCCTATAGCAATCATCAGTTGAGTGATTGGTATAGTGACAAAGTTTATACTTAAGTTGTGGTTTCTGAATAGGCTTTGGCCTGAGTGATTTAGATGAGCCAGAGTTCTGAACTTTTGGTTTAGAATCTTGACTTGTTTTTGATGAGTCAACTAACTTGGATAACTCAGTATGTTGAATCTGTGATTTTGATTCTTGAGTCTTTTGGGTAGAATTAACCTTTTCATTAATTAACATCTGAACAAGTTTAGTTAATTCATTTATCTTCGATTCTTTTTTAGTGTTCTTGATTTCAGTAGGAACTGAAGGTGTGGTTAGCTCAGTCTCACTAACAATGATAGTTCCTGAAACACTCTTGTTTAAAGAATCTTATATTTCAGGCTTTATATGTTTCATGATACCTAAGCCTTGTCTTTCTTTTGGAGAATGAGGTTGAAAGGTTAATGACTCTACCTCTGAGCTTGGTGATGCTCCCTTAAGAGTTTTTAGTGGAGGTAGAGGAGTAAGGGATTCTGCTTCAGAATCTTTGGATGATTCAGGGTTAGTTGATGTTTCAGTAGGTTTAAGAGACTCATTCATAGCTTGACTTTCAAGGACTAGAATTCTTCCAGTATTAGTGTTTGGAAGTTTGCTGTCAGGATTGAGTCTTTCAACCCAGTCTTTGGAAGTAAGGACCATTTCATGGTCATAACCCATGGAAGCAGGAACGAAAATATTTTCATTTTCATTCATTTTTGATGATGATTCAATGAACAATTCACCACCAAGGACTTTCTTCTTTTGGTGAGTAATTTGCTTACTGATGCATTGAATAACCTTTTTTGAGCTGGTTAGCCATTTTTCATTGATCTTTTTCTCTTCTTTGAGTTGTTCTTGAAGAGCATGATTTAACTTAGTAAGTTTAGTGTTTTGAATTTGAAAAGTGACAGCATCAAGCTTAGCTTGTTTTAATATTAATAGTTCATCTCTACAGTTGTTTAATTCAAAAACAATTTTCTTGTATTTAAAAAGTAAGTTTAATCTTTGCTCTTTAACAAACTTAAGATCAATATTGATATACTTAAGGTAATTTTGCCAATTGGCATATTCATCCATAGAGATATGAATATTTACCTTTATCATGGTGATGTCGATCCATTCATCATTTTGAGCATTATTCTTTCCTACAGTGAGCTCATCATCAACTAGAGCCATCAGTACCTTGACCTGAGTTACTTCTTCATCATATGAAACCTCTTCCTCATCCCAATTAAAGGTTTTAGCAATTAGACCTTTGTTCTTTGGTTGAAAGGCCTTTGGGGTCTGAGAAGTAAAGGGACTGGACTCAAGGAGTGTAAGTTTAGCTTTTATTTTCTTGTACTCAGCTTTGTAGTCTTTTTGAATTTTGGGATTAGTCTGACTACTTGAGGACTGAGAAGACTGAATTAGTTTTGGAGAAAACTTGGGTTAAAAACCTTTTGACACTGATGAATAACCAGTCACTGGTGATTTGTAAGAAGGTTTAGATGTTTTAGAAAAGTAGTCTTTAGCAGAATGACCTTTTTACCACATTTGAAATATTTAGTGTTTTCATTTACTTTTTGACTTGAGAAATTATTTCTTCTTTTTATAAAACATTTTGAATTTGCCAAAAGGGCTTTCTCATGAAACTCAATATCCAGGTCTCTGAGATACTCCTCAATGGATCTTTCATCTACCTTATCATCAAAATTTTCTTTGGAAATCCTATAGAACATTATTAGAAAAGAAGGCAGTAGAAATAGGAGTACTTAAGGGAGTGGTTATGAGGGCCTTTTTAGTTTCAGAATACTTTCTTTGGATTAGGTTATCCTTATAGACAAACCTTCCATAGATTTCTGCAAGGTCAAGAGTCTGAGTATGATTAGCATTCCTCGGTCCCTGAGAGAAGGTTAACCACTTCTCAGGGAGACTATTCATGAAACCAACATTGATTTCATGTTTAGAGAGGTTAACACCATCATTGACAAGCTCATTGATTAAGGTCTTATAGCTGGTGTAGGTCTGTGAGAGACTTTCAGATGGTTTAGCCCTGAAAGTTTAATACTCAAGTTTCAGATCCATGATCTTGTTTTCCTTGGTATCTGAGGGGCCTTCAAAGCTGTGAGCCAAGTTAGTCCAAGTATCTTTAGTTGTCTCACAGCTAATGACTGACTCTATTACGTCATCTGGTAGATACGACACAATGATGCTTTTAAGGCATTAGTCTTGTACGACCACCCTCCTCTCATCTATGGTCTATTGGGACTCAGGCTTTACATCACCTTCAACAGTTTTTGTCTGAAATGGACCATCCTTAATACATTTTATGTAGTAAGGTTCCATTCTCGCTAAGTAGCAAAGCATACGCTTTTTCCACTTATTAAATTTTCTCGGCTCTAGTTTGGGAGCAATAGCAGCATAGCTACCTCCCTTTTTACCAACTAGCTGGGGTACTGTACTTACAATACCCATTTTAGGATCTAGGTTTTAAAAACTTTAAGCATATTTAAGTGTTAGTAAGTTTTATAAACCTCCTACTCTGATACCACTTGTTGTTCTCTCTTAGTTAGTGAACAATAACTACAAAGTTAAGCTTCACTAACCCATGGCATGTAAGTAAAGTAATGTATTTGTTCTTTGAAAAGGTTTTGTGTAAGTAAAGATAAACAATAAGTTAAAGACACAAAAATAACTTTTCAACGTTTAACTATTTTTATTAGGAATTATACCTCCATTATATGCGGAACTACAATGGGGATTGAATGACAATGTGTGTATGTATGATCTCCTCACTAACAACTTTGCATAAACCTAAAGTGTTATGCAAAGCTGACTACTATGCTAACCAACTGAGCTCACTCAGAGACTTAGTAGATTTGGAGGAGTAGGTGTTTTATGAAAGATACGACTTTAAATGCACAAAACTTACACCTACTCCTTTACAAGACGTTTGCTATTTATACTACTTAGGTAGGGTCATACCCACATGGGTGATAAGTGCGTGTCCCAATGCTGATAGGTTAGTACATGTTGTACACCTTTGTCTCTATTACAATTCTATTCTAAGTATGGGACAAACACACTTTCTAAGGTCAGGTGATGACACTGACCTTGTCTTTATACCCTATTCAGGATAGTTTGACTTCAGGCATATAAGAGCTTGGACTTATCTGTTTCAAACTATCTCACCTATTCTTCAGTCTTTCGTCTTCAGGGTCTTCTAGTTGTTGGAGATCGTATGGGTTCAGTGAGTCTATTGCCACAACTCACTGAACCCATCACCTTCTTCTTTGGCTCAGGCTTCATTCACTGAGAACCGCCTCACTGAATGATAGAGTCTTTCTTGTAGACTCAGGCTGAGCATCTTGAAGGTAACTCACTGAGTGACTGTTCACTCAGTGACCTTGAAATGTTAAAGGTTATTAACACTTAGGATATTTTGTATTCAAATCCTAAGTGAAAGATCATTAGGCACTGAATTGGCCCAACAATCTCCCTCTATTTGGATATAAATATAGCCTAAGTGTTTTTCAACAACTAGTTAGTAGTGCATGGTTGGGTAAACATATTTGTTTAACCATACTAGTTTTTTCCATCACTTTTACTTTTCTTGCATAATTAGGAGTAGTTTAATTTAGTAGTTTAATCAACCTCCTCTTAAAACCCGAGATTTTACTTGCTTTCTAAAAAATTATAAAATTATAAAAATAATCTTCTGCCAACCCTTAGACCTTAGTAAACATACAATTCGAGCCTACCCAAACTATTCCCCTAGAGAATAATAATAATCCCTAAGTATTGCATATACTACACTAAAACGGTTAGGTACACTGCCTAGGAGGGTTGTAAAACTTTTGTGGTGCAACCCCAGCGCATCAGAACCCACTTTTTGTGTCTCCTTGTCTTTAGCAGCCTGAAGTGTTTCACCTCTATTGAAGTGATCAAATTCAGTATGGTTAGAAGAAGAGTGCACAGTACTTCCACAAGTATTACAACTTAGAGTCTTAGACCTACTAAGGAGTTACTTGACTAAGAGGATTCAAAAACTACTCCTCTCTGACCACAAAATGAACACATTGTGTCCTTAAGTGTCAAAACATTGAAGACACTATAGAGGGATGTGAAATACGTTTTCATGACTTATTCACAGCATATAAAACTTCAAGTCTTGAGAGACTCGAGTGGTGTACTAATCTACTTTGCAATGAGAACAATAAGTGGATAGAGAGAAGAAGAGACACCATGATATATACTGGTTCAGAAAGGGAGGTTTAGTCCTTTCGTACGTCCAGTTGCGAATCCACGATGCCAATACTATTCCTAGTATAATCCGTATGGTGGACTATAAACCGTATTACAAATTAACTCCACCGACTTCACAAAGCTCGACTCTCATGAACAGAAATTACTACCTATAAAATTCAAGCCCTCAGAATCCACCCCTAAGAACCCGTGATTCGACTTAACCTATAAACTCTAAAAGCCTTCCCCTTAGAAGCTTTCCAAAACCCCAACTAGATCCCCAATGATCTAGGCTTGATCCCACAGATACAAAACTTCCCTTACAACGCGATAGATTGAAAAGATAGATGGTGAACCAAGTCCTAGCCTAGCCTAGAGACTCGGTTCTAATAGAAAGGGCATGAGAAAGAAGACCCTTGACAAAACACACACAAGGAAATTAAGTTAGTTACTTGTTGGCTCTCCTTCGGAGATATGGGTAGTTCAACTTCAATAGAATGATATCATGAAATTTGGAACACTTTGATGTTTAGACTTAGAGGATTAGAGAAGAGAAAAGAGAGGAAAAAATATTTGTAAGAGGTGAGGAATACAAAGGCCAAGGGTGGGTATTTATAGGCCAAAATCTCAAATTGTTAAAAAACAATTCGAGTCTAGCGCGCTGTCCACGCGTCAACGCGTAGCCAGCACGCCAGATTCCCTATATTGTTTTTCTTCGGGATCTTAGCATTTTAAATACCCGCTCTTGTTAAATCCCCAATTGTACTTCACACTATGACCTTCAATCCTTCTTATGCTCAAGGTCAACCAACTCAAATAGATTTGATAAAATGTTTGTGAAGTATTAAAAGCATTTTGCTTATCCGATAAAGTAAAGAGGGAAAAGAATTATCGGAAGGGGAATTTTGGGTATTCCTCAAATGGTAACTAGCCTAGTTAGGATCCAACTAAAGGTTTAAAGAGCTACTTAGAGTACAAGAGAATATTCATGGAATATTCTTTGCTTAGAGAGAAAAAGGGGGAAGATATGAAATTTAAATTTCAAATTCATTTACACACATGTTGGATAAGGATGAATGAGTTTTGTATGAGTTGTCATGATGTGATGGAAAGTAGCCTCTTGATTTTATTTGAAATAGAGGGTAAAGATGTAAGGAAGAGAGGTAAGTATGATAGGTGATATCGCAAGATCAAGGGTGATAAGAAGGTTGTGTTTTTATATGAGTGAGAAGTGAATTTTTGTGAGAGAAGTTGTGTTTGTTTGAGATGAGAGATCAATCCAATAGTTGAGAAGAAAATGAGGGATTTTGGATTGATGAGGTGGCTTGATCAAGGGTAGAAGTGAAAGTGTGTTTGTTTGAGTTTCAATCTAATGATGGAGAAAGGAAGAGTGTGTGAACTTGGATTGATGACATGGCTTGATCAAGAGTGAGGATAATGGAGTGTGTGTGTGTAATTTGAATGTTATGGAGAAGAAGGTGAATAGCGGATATGTGGTGGAGAATGTTTTGATAGGATATGGAAGATCCTTGGTTGGAATGTAGGGAACATAAGGTACAACAAGTATGATGCGTATTTTATTTTAAAATATACTTTTACCAATTTTTAAATTTATAAAACTCGATCTACATGAAACGCACTAACGGGCAGAGAACCCGATCATGGGTAGTATAGAATGGTAAATCCGAGGTCATCCCAAGAGCTAAGTTGTAATTAGTTTTAATCTGAAATGTCACGTTTAGAAAATGGTTTTTGAATTGATTTGAAATGAATTTAAAATAACAATAAAATTAAATACTTAAAATTAAAAGGGTTTGGAGATATCAAGAGAGAAAATGTGCTAACCTAGTTACTTCATTACTACTGTTATGAAAACGTTTTCCTGTGCAATGTTAAACTATGGTTTCATTAGTGGTTTCTAAGGTCGATAGACTTGAATAGGCATATATAGTCTATCCTATACTTCCCGCGATTCTGACTCAGTCCAAATCGTATAGGAGGTAGGATATCCAGGTTGCAGTGATTAATCCCAACTATTCCCAAAACTGATCTAATAACCTATACAGATTATTAACCCTCTCTGAAAGAGTTCCTGTGCTTTTTAAGTATATTAAGTGATAAGTGCGGTGACCGGTTAGTTCCTACACTAGGGGTCGGAGTCATAGATCCTCCCTAGTACCCGATGGATCCCATATTGACTAGATAATCTAATAATGGGGCAAGCCAGGTCCAAACCACCCGTACTACCAAAACCCAGGGTTACACGATAGTCAAGGAATATCTAACGAAACCATAATCTAACAGGAAACAATCATAACAAAAGTAACTACATAACTAGGCCAGCACTTTAAGTGCTTAGCCGCTCATGGTAACGGAAACACAGCAAGAAATAGAAGTAATCATAGATTGAAAGCTCATAATTCTTACAGTATTCGTATTTGAACGATTAAATACAAAAAGTAAGTAAAGTGTGATCTCCCTTGGACTCCAGGTGGAATTCTTTGAAGGTTGGAAGCCTTTGTCGCCTCTCCAATTGGCTGTGGAGGAAGTGATGTCGGAATAGCTTGAATGAGGCCTCTATTTATAGGTATCGAACCTGTTACGGCGTAACTGATAAAGGTGTTACGCCGTAACCTTCTTACACGGCATTCCATATTTAAGCAGTTGTTACGGCGTAACCAGATATGGTGTTACGCCGTAACCTTCAAATAATGTCCATAAGTACGTGATCTTCCTTCCATATTTGTAGATCTTCATGGTTACGGCGTAACCATAAGGGGTGTTACGCCGTAACTCTATCTATGGTAAGATTTCCTTCCAAATTCATGTTTACGGCGTAACTAGATATGGTGTTACGCCGTAAAGTTGTCCTTGATCTTCGTACTTGCTTAATATATGTTACGGCGTATGGACTACTATAACAAATACAGCATACATAAAAAAGTATTTTCTGTTGCGCTTAGCTCATGAACTGAAGCTAATAATCAACAGGGCATGTTATATACCTGTCGCATAGTATTCTGCACCCTTAACGGTGTCCAAACAAAGACACAAATGCACAAAACGACATGGACATATATCCGTTTGTTCTCGTTAAGTGGAAACCAAAGTGCATCGGATATTAGTTCCCAATAGATCTATTATACCTCACTCGCGCTCCTCAACCGGTCCTTACGGTCGAGAAATTAAAACAGTCATGATAATTCGGGACAGTAGTAGGTTTGTAAGCATTCTTAGGGATCAACTTAACAATGTAAAACTGCGTTAAGTGCTTGTGTCCATTTAAAGCAAAACAATCGTTTCTCCCCCAAAGTAAAAGTTTTGTAAATCGGTATAAAACGTGAGGCTATGAACTCACCTTATCAAGGATAGCGATAACCACAACAACGATGATGGTTATAGGGAGGTCCTAGACGCTCCTTGAGCTAAATATGGGTATGACTTCGCATTCGGTAAGAAACAAGTAAAGCATCCAGGTTTATTATTTTTGAACATGAGTGTGTTTGCGTTTTGTATTAAAGGGGACTTAGATAGGATTAATAAACATCTTTTGATAAATCTCGACACTTGCAAAAAGTTACTATTTATAGAAAACTTTCCTTTTTAGGAAAGTTTATTAGTTTCAAAATGTTATTAGCGCTCCACTATTTTCTAAGTTTCTTATTTTACAAATCTCTAAACAATCCTAAACCGCCTATTCCTTATTTAAATCGCTAAATGTCAATTCGTACATTTTTGAAAAATCCTACTTTTTATTAAGCGTCGGATCTCAATAATAAACTCCCATGACATTTTTGTTGTTCTAACTAACATACTTAACAGTACTATATGTTTCGCTTGCATTTAATAAAATATCCATAATCGTCCGAAAGTGTCGGAAACCTTTTACCTATTCAAACAGCCCATATTATCTTATGTTGCCGAACAATGTTTCGATTTATTTGGCATATACTTGGCCGTTTTAATGTCCGATTTTAAAGTGTGATAAATGAAAATTTATCTATCGAATTAAGCTCTTCAGAAACTACTTTTTCGCTATGAAACATTTTTAAGTCGCCAAAAACCTCAAAACATAATTCGGGACAGCAAGGTTGTCTTACCGAAATACGACAAAAATCAACCCTAACTCGAATATTGTAGTGCCTCATCTAGCCTAATCTGTTAATTCACATTAAAACCAACAAAACCTAAACTTAACCACTAATCTCTATTGTTGCAACTTTCATTAACCTCAATATCACCTCAAGAACATGATATAAAACATAAACATGAGTTAAACAATTTTTACTTCATTATAAAAGATGACCCAAAATATTATACTTATTTTTTTTGTAAAAAATAACAACAACATGATCCTTTATGAACAAACATAGATCTATAAAAGATAAATAGTATTAAAAAACTAACAAAGATTCAGAAACACTTACAAATCAAGAAGGAGCATGTATGGAAAATATCAAGCTTTATACCAAAAAACTATTGATATAAACAAACACCAAATAATCTTGCAACCCTAATTTTATATTCTTGAAATCTTTGAAATCAACCAACCAACACTTAAGTATCTGCCTTAGATAACCTTAGAA
Organism: Tanacetum coccineum; assembly: GCA_026074375.1. Lineage (NCBI taxonomy): Eukaryota > Viridiplantae > Streptophyta > Magnoliopsida > Asterales > Asteraceae > Tanacetum > Tanacetum coccineum. The sequence goes on along the minus strand of BQNB010044780.1, from coordinate 19,411 downwards.
ATGAACTTAGAATACTTGGATCTTGCTAGAAATCAAAAGATATGGATGGTTATGGAGGTGGTGGTTGGGCCGTGAGCTAGAGAGCAAAGGGAAGAAGAGAGAAATTTTTGATGAAGCTTGGAATGAAATGAAATGACCTAGTTTAGAGAAAGTGTGATAGTTTATAGGCCATGAGTTAGGGTTTGAAGGGTTTAAGTGGTGCATAAGTGACAAAAACACACCATGAGTGTGTGTGTTGTTGTGGTTCGGCCGGAGTAATAGGTCACTAAGGACCATATGGTTCAGTTTTTCTAGCTAGGTTATATATACTTGGTTATAATTCAAATTTACTAGTATAGGGTGAGTCAAAGTGTAGAATGCATAAGAAACTTGCATGCATGCAAGTTTACAAGCAACATAGTGTTCATTTTTATATAGATGAACATGGGTGGAGGCTTTCAATAAGTAAGATGTCATGTAATTAATTTTGAGCATGCATTACATATTGAATTTCGTGGGTTTTGGGTTAGGAAGAGGTGTGAACGAAATTTTTGGATTTAGGACAAAGATTATCGATAACTTGATTTTACACGAAATGATCTTCGAGTTTCCGGGGTTCGTTTGTCAAAAACGCGAAAAACACAATTTTAAGAGATTAAATACCCTAAATTAATGTCGAATGTGATTAAAGTCACGAAACATCAGGAAAGCTTAAATATATATATTAAGCTAAATTAAATTATGACCGATGCCGGAACGAGTCGATGCGTTTATCAGTTTCTCGCCGCTTAGTTTCCCGGTAAATTGTCAGATTTACAGTAAACATATGAAATTTAAAAGTAGATGACCGGAATGGGTCGGGATACTAACCGGGAATTTACGGGGTGTGACATCCTTTCCCCGTTAAAAGAGCTTTGTCCTCAAAGCTTAGGACGTAGCTTGAGGCGCGGATACTGGATTGACGAAGAGATGAGGGTACTTCTTCTTCATTTGGTCTTCGCGTTCCCAAGTATACTCGGGACCTCTTCTTGAATTCCAATAGGACCTTTCACGATTGGATGCGGACTCTGCTTCAAACGCTTAATTTCGCGGTCCATAATCTCAACGGTTATTCAATGTAAATTAGCTTGTCGTCGACGTGGATTTCGTCCAACGGAATAGCGAGCGGTTCGTCGGATAAGCACTTCTTAAGGTTTGAGTCGTGAAAAGTACTATGAACATGGCTCAGTTTCTCCGGTAACTCAAGTCGATATGCAACCGTTCCAACTTTGGCGAGAATCTTAAAAGGTCCAATATAATGAGGGTTCAGCTTTCCCCGTTTGCCGAAACATATCACTCCTTTCCAGGGCGATACTTTCTACATAACCTTATCCCCAACTTGAAACTCCAATGGCTTACGTCTCTTATCAGCGTAGCTCCTTTGTCGATCACGTGAAGCTTGTAGACGATGCTTGATTTGGATGATCTTCTCTGTTGTTTCATGAACAATTTCTGGGCCAGTAAGCTGAGCGTCTCCCACCTTAGCCCAACAGATAGGTGAACGACACTTGCGACCATACAACGCCTCAAAAGGTGCAGCTTTAATATTCGTATGATAGTTGTTGTTGTTGGAGAACTCTATCAATGGTAGATGTCTGTCCCATCCCTTTTCAAAGTCCATCACACACGCTCGTAGCATGTCTTCTAACGTTTGGATGTTCCTCTCACTTTGACCATCTGTTTGTGAGTGGTAGGCCGTACGCATATCCAATTGAGTACCTAGGGCTTCGTTTAACGATTTCCATAAATGAGACGTAAACTTAATGTCTCGATCAGATGTAATCGAAACTGGCACTCCATGTCTCGAGACTACTTCCTTCAAGTATTGTCTCGTCAACTTCTCCATTGTGTTGGTTTCCTTCATTGGTAAGTGAGTCATTTTCCTTTGCTGGCAGAAAATGAGCAGATTTAGTGAGTCGATCGACTATAACCCAAATCATATCTTGCCCACTTGCCATCTTTGGTAACTTTGTCACGAAGTCTATAGTTATGTTTTCCCATTTCTATTCAGGGATTTTTTGGTGTACACAGACCGGGACGTTTTGGTATTCGCTTTAATTCTTTGCGCAAGTCATTACATCTTACTCACATATGTGGCAATTATGCTTTCATGTTGGGCCACCAGTATAGCTTCTTCAAATATTGGTACATTTTTCCGATCCAGGGTGGATCGAATATTTTGACTTATGCGACTCGTGCATAATCAAAGCTCTCAAGTCACCAAAACATGGTATCCAGCTTCTATTCTTCAAACACAACGTTCATCTGGCACCGTGGCTCAGATTCGATAATCATGCAGTAAATCTTCTGGGTTCGTAATTCTCTACTTGTCTCGCCTCAACCTGAGCATTAAAGATTTCGCATAGGAGGTTCAAACCGATTGTCATAACCAAGGTCGACTCGTAGTGGCTTAGTCTACACTTTCGGCTCAACGCATAGCCACCACATTCGCTTTTCATGGGTGATAACGGTAAATCGCAGTCGTAGTCACTTAACAGCTTACTAACCATCTAGTTGTCTATTTTTCAACTCTTTCTGATCTAGAATATGTTGGAAACTCTTATGATCAGTGAACACAACGCACTTCGTGCCGTAAAGGTAATGTCTCCTCACATCTTGAGAGCGAACACCACAGCTCCTAATTCCAAATCATGTGTCGTGTAGTTCTTCCCATGGATTTTGAGTTGGCGGGATGCATAAGTATGACTTTTCTTTTGCATCAACACTGCGCCTAATCCCTTTGGGAGCTTCACAATATACTATGAAGTTTTCTCTTTCCTGCGGGCAGTTCCAAATTGGTGAAACTTCACAACTTTTGCTTCAATGTCTGGAAAGCAGTTTCCTCTTTTTCACCCCAATTAAACTTTACACTTTTTGAGTCAGCTTCATCATAGGCTTGGCAATCTTGGAGGATTCCTTCGATAAAATCGTCGGTAGTAACGGCAAGACCTAGAAATTGGGAATTTTGTTGAGTCTTGTGATTCCCAATCTTGATTGACTCTAATCTTTGAAGGATCAGTGAGTGCCTTCTCTATCATTTTTACGTGACAGAATATTTGTACCTTTGGGGGGACATCCCGGATGGATATCTTTCATATAATCTTAGAAAAAATAGGGAATGTATTACATCAACACTTTAGAAAAAGTTAAGATCAATGGTTGATGGAATGATTTTTTGTGGATATCAACATCGATTTAGATATGAGATTAAATTAATATTTTGATTTGATTTGAAGATTTTTTGGAACCCCCCCCCCCCCCAATGTTTTGAGAGAATGCTGTACAAAGGTCTGAGGGTGCTAATTTAAGTTATGGAAAATTTTAAGAAATATTTGAAAATAAGGATTTTTAAATCGAATCTTTGGATCTCAGAGTTTTAAGGTTTCGTATTTTTATATGATAGATTTATAACTTATATGGGAGTTTGATATTTTCATTCTTAATCAGATTGATTTAGCCAAAATGTCGCACTTCGAGAACTTAGCGTACACCTCTTCCGTCTTGAGCAACTCCAAAATGTAGTCTAAGATGTTACATCTGTTCTTCTTGTCTTTTGTCGATTTCTTTGCAGCGAGGTCCTATGCAAAATATAGGAAAAACATGCAAAATCCTATCTCGGTACCTACGGTTAATTATAAATAAAGTAAACAATTAATTTTACAGGAGACCAATACGCCGTATCCATAATCTGGAATACGGAGTATTGAGAAACCTGTAAACAATATCTAAATACAGGCCAGTCTATTGAATACGCCGTATCATATTCATAAATACGCCGTATAGACATAACTGACAATAATGTTTAAAGTGCATACAAGTAAAGGACTGATAACGTCCAGACATTCAATATGCCATATGGTATGGAGCGGATACGTCGTATTGATGTCTGGGAAGATAGACTCGATAAAAATAAATAACAATCCGGGTTGTCTCCTGGGAAGCACTTTTCTTTCAGCTAGTCTTTAAGTTAGACTTTTTTCTCAGCTTCTTTTTTACTCCATATCATGCATGCTTATGTGCCCGCATATGAGCCATTCTTCCACCTTCGTATCTTGGACATATTCGGGTCCTAAGTTCAAGACCCCCTTGTAGAAACTTTTGAGCTTTTGGTACAGATGCGAGATTCCATTCAGCTTATCATGCATACTTACCTTTAGTAACGGCTTGATCTTGTTTGTAACATCCGAGAATTTTCGGAATTTTAAAGGAGATATAAGTTATTCCTAGGTTGAATTATCAAAAACGAGCAGCTAAATCACGTTTTCATTATTCGGACTCTAAAGCAATTTGATGTAAAACGACATTCCTGACAACTTTTTAGTTTTGACCGAGACCCGAAAACAGTCAGAAGGTGACTGAAATGCCCTCACAAGATTTTAGAATCAAGAACGAGTACCGGCACAAAAATAATTAAATTACATTTAATTATCACGTTTTATTAAATAAGAATATTTAATAAATTATTTAACATTTTATTCAGTGACGTTTGTTGAAGACGCAAATATTCGAGTAAAAGGATCATTTTACGGACAAGTTTATCGGAAATATACAAAATAAATAATAAACGTTTTAAATAAATTTTATAAAACGTTTACGAAAATTAGTCGAGTGAATACTCATTTTTATCAGAAAAATGATTTAGAAAACAATGGCGCAAGTTTCGTGCGTTGAATCATCCGTTAAGTCGTTCAAACGAGTCCCGAACCATTATTTTATAAAATAATACTCATAAGTTACACTTTAGGTCCCTGGGAAAAATTTACACTAGGACCCCTGAACTATTGTATCCTTGTCACTTTGTTTTAAAATTTTACTATAAATAAAATTTTATTAACTTTTCATTTCATTTTTTTATAAAAACATAACACATACATATACAAATCCTCTCTCTCCCTCTCCAAATATCCGGCCACCACCAGCCGCCGCCGGCACCGCCGCCGACCACCACCCAACCACCGCCGGAAAACTTTTCCGGCGAGTTTTCCGGCGAACCACAAAAAAATGATACAAAAAGATAGATCAAGCTCCGATCTACCCGATCCACCATAGATCCACCATCTATATCATCATGTCCTTTTTTCGGCATGCTTCCGGCGAGCTCCGGCCAACAGCCGGCACACCACCACTCCACGCACCACCTCACCTTCATCACCACTCCACCGACGCCATCTTCATCATCACCATATCCACGCTACCACCGCTGCCATCACCGTCGCTCAGCCACTCCCTCACCCACGGCTACCATCACCCCAGCCACAACACCACCAAAGGTGCGTTGGGTTTCGGGTCACCACTGAGGCTGCGTTGGTTTGATTATAGCACTAAGTAGGGTGCGTTTGGTTCTTTTTCTAGATTATAGGGTGCGTTGGGTTGTGGGATTCAGTCACAACAAGGGTGCGTTGGGCTCTATGGCAGCCACCACCACAAGGGTGGGTTTGGTTTGATGTTTGCACCGAAAGGGGTGCGTTGGGTTTGGGATAACACCACAAGGATGGTTGTTTCGGTGGGCAGCAGGCACCAGCCGAGGGTGTGTTTGGCAGCGAGAGTCACCACAAGGGTGCGGGTGGTTTGTAACAGCAAGTAGGGTGTGTTTGTTTGTTTCGGTGGTCAGCCACCACCGTTGGTGTGTTTGGTGTGTGTAGCACAAAAGGGGTGCGTTTGGCAGTTAACGACCCATGGGGGCGTTCGGGGTGGGTTCACAGCCGGGGAGTGGTTGGTTGTAATAAGATAGGTTTAGGGTGCGTTTGGTATTAGGCAGCCACAAGGGTGTTTGTTTCGACGGTTTTCAGCCCACGGGGGGCGTTTGGTCGGGGCAGCCGCCATTGGGGTGCGGTTGGTTTATGTCATTCACCACTAGGGGTGCGTTTGGTTGGGGCAGAAATCACCCAGGGTCCGTTTGGGTGTGATAATCATGCAAGATTAGGTGCGTTTGGCTGCCGTGACAGCCGTTAGGGTGCGTTTGGTTAGCGACAATCAACAAGGGTTCGTTTGGTTTTATATATATAGGGTGTGTTTGGTTTAGCGAAACGGCAAATAAATATATCATAAAGTCTTATAAATATAAAATCTTGACATAAATGGTGGTTTAATTGGTTAAATAAATACTTTGTTATTATCTTCGTATTCGTATTTATAATAACGATAAGGGTTCGTTTGATTCACATGAGACGACAAATGAAAATAACATAAGGTTTTAACAAATATTAAAACCGGATAAATATATATTGGTGGTTTAAAACGGTTAAATAAATATAACATTATTATCTTGTTTAATCTAGATATAATAATATATATATTATATTTAGAAAGGGCGGGCATTTGAAATATTGAAAAACGAATGATGTCAATATATACTGATTTAAGGATAACGTCGAGTTTTACGAATATGGAAAACATTATATAACCGAAAATGTCATAACGAAATATATATATTTCAATATTTAGTAACGTTTTGCTAAAACTCATATTGTTTTATAAACGGATAAAAAGGGACCAAGTTATATTTTAAAAGATACATTGACTTGTATTATACAATAACCCGACCAATGAACGAAAACTATACTTTTACATTGAGACAACTGTTTTAGACACGAGCCGTCGAAGAAACGAAATATATTTTATAAAATATTATTTATATTTTATAATTGTTATAAACTGTTACAAACGTGGTTTGATTAATTCATAACGTTAGGACATGTGTCAACCTTTATACAAAATCTTCTTATTAATTAAAGTAATGTCAAACTAATTGATTTAATTAATTATTCACATTTATTATATAATACCTGCAAGGTATTATATACTTTTCATTAATCTTTGGATTGATTGTCTTTGTTATATAATTCACGGTAGGAATTATATAAGGGTTATTTTTCATAAGTAATATATAAAGAATATATATTACACACTTTGCGTATATTTTCAATTTATTTATTTAACCAACCACCAAACCATTACAACGTTAAATCTAAATCTTCATCAACGTGTAGCGTTGATGTAACCATTCATCGGGAAACCCAAATATATTATCCTAGGCTAGTGGATCTTAGCCGTTAAGATTAGTTGCAACTTCTTGATCGAGCCGCTTCGTCTTCCGTTCGTGTTGTGCATATTAGATGCCTATCTGTCGATCGTTCTTCATGAACAATGTGAGTTCATAACCTCGCTTTTCAATCTTTTGAATGTTTATAAACCCGCGAGGGGGAATACATGCTTGTCTACAAACTCTTTACTTACTGGGTCATCTTATAACAATGTGATTGTTTTTAAAGGATATTATGAGTTTCATAGCCTCACTTTTACTCGTTATGGATAAATGTTTTATATATTTTTGGAGTGAAAACATGCATTGTTTTATAAATGGACACAAGTGGATCAATTTTATATTATGATTACGTGTTGCCTAAGTAGCGATAACCCAAGTTGAGCCCCTTTATCATGAACTGTCAATTGCATAGATGTAGTTGTGAATTACATTATGTGAGCGCGAATGTTATTAATAGATCTATTTGGGAAACGACTTCCCCGTTCGGGTGACTAGCTATCACCGGGAACGAACGTTATAGCATGTCGAATTTGGGGATGTTTCGGGTTAGACATCTAATCGGGGCAGAAATTGCAATATATATTATTGCAAGAAAGATTGTCGAGCTTCAGTGTCATGAGCTTAGGAAACGTAATCAGGGTTTCGTGATGTTTGCATTTGTTGTTTCATCACGGGAAGTTTATATGTTGGTGATAGTTGCAGTTTGCTTTATCACGGGGAAAATCTTGTGGTCCTATGTTATACGTTTTGGCGACTATTTGGAGATTTAAATGGTCTGGCATGTTTTGCAACTGTTGATTTTAGAAATCATACATATATTTTGAAAGGACATTTAAGGAATTAAATGGTCATATATACTTTGGAAACCTTTGGGTTATTATTCATATCTAAACTAACCTATGAACTCACCAACTTTATGTTGACATTTTTAAGCATGTTTTTCTCAGGTGAATTAGATGCTTGGATTATCTGATGTGCATTGGAGTCTAAATTGACAAGATTTCATACTTGGATTTCTACAAATGATCAAATCTCGTTGTGTTGCTTTCAAGCTTTTCATTGTGATGCAATTATGGGACAACTATTATTTTAATTTTAGAAAATCAACGAGATTGTTTTACAAACGACACATTTAGAGGTCGTTCTCTTGTATCTAGCGCTGTGTATTATGAAGTAGCACCCCATGTGGTATTCCGCTGCGTTGTCATATTTTTGGGGGTGTTACATTGTTTCATTGGACATTGGATAGAGGTTTAAACCTTGGATGTGATCTAGCCATTTGGTAAGTCACGTTATCACTACCATTGTGGATAGTGATTAATCCATTAAACCTTCTTGCTTCCACACATGAAGCTTTACATAATGGTTCTCCAAGAATAATATCTTCCATGTCTTGATCTTGGTAGCCATCCATATTTTACACCACTACAAAATGAGTTACAACAGAAAATTTTCCAACAAAAATAGGTATATTCATAAAAGCTCCGACTACGTTCTTTCCTTTGTATGCAACTTTGTCCTTTATTATAGAATTATAGAACTCCCTAGACATCACATTAACGGACAAAATTAGGAAAAAAATTAGCAGTTACATGTTCGAAACCTATCATGCATGAAAATCTTAAGTTGTAGGCACAATCGATATGGATCTTTCGGTCAAAGTCATAAAAACTAGGATACTCGTCAAAACTTTCATTATTCCTAGTCTTGATTATGTCAATCACGAGCTTATCAATTACCTCACCATCCTTAATGGTGGGCATCAAATCATCAACTTGATCTCTCCTAAGCTCTAATGGTACATTAAGATCATTCAATTCGATGTAATCTCCATATAAAGGGTCTAATGATCTATTTAACACCAAAGTATCTCCCATTAGACTGGCTTCTAAATCAAGTTCCATTCTTTCTCTTAAGCTTAACATGTAGACCCTCTTAATCAAACTACTAGCATGTTTAATACTTTTGAAAATAATTTTCTCATCCCCAACCCTCAAAGTAATCTTCCTTTTGAATACATTAATCTTAGCATGGGCGGTAGACAAAAATGGTCTTTCGAGGATCAAGGGCACTTTGACATCCTTGGGCATATCAAGGATTATAAAGTCTACGAGGAAAACAAGTTTACAAATACCTACTAGCACGTTTTCAGCAATTCCTTTTGGATATTTCACAGTCCTATGTACTAATTCAACTGTCAACTTAGTGTGAGCTAATTCGCCTAAACCTAAGTTAAGGTAGGTTGAGAGAGGCATGACACTTACGCTAGCTCCTAAGTCAACAAGGGCATTATAAACACAAACATTATTAATATAGTAAGGTAAAGTGAAACTCCCTGGGTCTTTCTCCTTTCGGGGTATGGAATTATTGATATGTGAAGCTCCATATGAGTAAGCTTCCAAGAATTGCGATCCATATGATCCCTTCTTTTCTTCACAGTAGTAATCCTTCAGACGACTTAGAAACGGGATTGTCGTTTGTCTTAACTCGAACATTAGTCTTCTGTTCTATGGGGTGGATACGGCGTATTGGGGTGATCCAATATGGCGTATCAGGTTTGAATCAGCTTTAGTAGTGGTCAAGATTAACTTGACATGATCTCTCGGGTTGGCTTCAGTAGAGATAGGTAGGCTTCAAAATCCTCTTTCTTGTAGTACCTTGCTTATTTGCCCGATTTGAATCTCCAAACTTTTAATCGAAGCTCCTTTGTTTCGTACGGCAGCATCCGTCGAAGCTCGGATCTCTTTAATCATGTTGAAATTTTCTTCATGTCTTTTCGCTGACTCACTCATAAACTTGCTCAGGGTTTCTCCCATAGATTGTCTTCGTTCTTGATACGAAGGGTTTGCATTGCTCCACTGGTAGAATCCTAGAGCTGCTGCTCTATATCCCCCTCCTTGGAAAGGTCCACTAAATTAAGTGTAGTAAGCTTCTTCAAAGGTTTTACCTTCTTCTTTGAGTGGGCAATCTTTGGTGTAGTGGGGTCCTTTACATTGTTCACATCCTACTTGAGCAGCATAAACCTTTTCATTCACTTTCTTGATTTCTCTTCCAAGATTATTGAGTTGAGCTTGAATTGCTGCCAATCCATCAGAAGTTTTAGTACTTCTTGTCCTAGATGTTCAATTGTGCCATTTTTAAGAGTATTCAGCCATTTCTTGGATGGCTATTTTTGCATCGGCAGCAGTCTTAGATGGTATGGCACCTTTTGAATCAAGAATCTGTCTAGTTGGGACATCCAAACTGTTATAAAACAAGATTACCTCCTGCATCTCTGTTAAATAGTGTTGAGGACACTTCATCAAGAGTTCTTTAAATCTCTCCCATGCTTAGTAAAGGGTTTCATCTAGTTCTTGCTGAAAGTTGTTGATCTCCTCCATTTTCTTTGCAGTACGAGCAGGTGGGCAATATTTACTTAGAAACTTTGTTTTAAGATCTTCCCAAGTTGTGATTAACCCGATGGTTTGTTTCTTAACCAATGACTTACAGGTCCAGTTAGGGACATAAGGAAGGCTCTAAGCATCACTTGGTCTTGAGTTATATTAGGGATATGGAATAAATCGACAATCTCAAGGACTTTTTCAATGTGTTCGTTCGCATCTTCATGATCCGATTCGCTAAAGGTGTTGTCATGTAGTTCCTTGAGAAATTGGCCTTTTAGTTCATAGCTATCTTTGTCAGCGATCTTAGGCTTGGCAATTCCTGATCCATAGTCAGCTCGGGTTTTTCTCATGTATTGCTCCATGGTTTCCGCCATTGTTTCCGCAACTTCTTCCTCGGAATATTCTTCTAAATCAGAAAATAGATTAAATTTAGGTGATCTTGATTTGTCAAGACTTAGTGTCTTGAGAAGCTTCCTAGATGATCGAAATTCTCGTTCTGGATCTTTGAAGGGCGTAAATAGTTCCTCTGTTGAACTCCTTGTTATGCACTACCTGAAACAAGGGATAAACAATCAATAGGATAGGCTCAGAAGAAAGAAAATACAGATATTCAGAAATCAAATGTGAAAAACCAGTTTTGTTACTGTATCAAATGATCAATACGCCGTATTCAATAGATCTGAATACGCCGTATTAATCTTTTAAACAAATACGTTATATTGGACAAGAAAGTTGGATATGCCGTATCCAATGGAAGTGGATACGCCGTATCAGGTTATCGACCAGAACAGTGTATTTGGAAAACAATTAAACTAATAAACAATTAAAGTAATAGGCAATTAAACAAACACATATACAAGCAAATATACAGAATTGTACACTAATCTAAATTACACTAATCCTAAGGGTTAGATTAATCTATTGTAAAAAACTAAAATATCAAATAAAAATCAAGATTAAATTTTCACTCCCCGGCAGCGGCGCAAAAAACTTAATGTGTCGTTGTGTGGTTGTAATTTATGTTTCAAGTTTTAAATTTATATTTTGCTGACTTTACCAAAAACAACACTTTAACAGGCAGTGTACCTGGTCAGATGGGAGTTTCGTGGTAAGTAGGGTGCCGATCACTAAGAGCGAGAAACAATCTTTCAATTTATTAATATTTTGGTTATCTAAACTAAGTTAATTCTATTCTATGTTAAACATATGCTAAACCTATGTTAATCCTAAATCTAACGGGTAAGGGGTTTTTCAGCCTGAGATACTGGCACGGGTTTTGTGGTGACTAAAATCAACTTAAGACACTAAAACACACGCAAGTAAATTAACAGAAGATAAAAAAGCGGTCTAGCCAAATATAAGAAAACTGTATTAACAATTATTAATCCAATTAGAACGTTGGTTTGTTTATTTAGTGCAATGATTACTTATCTCGAGGCGGCATATCATTCTTAAGACTTAAGCGGTACTTCTTCCTAAGACCTAGATACAGAGAATTCTGTCACAATTAAACGTATCCACATAAAGCATCATTATTTGCTGATTATAATCTATCTTAGGGATTAAAGCAATGGTGATCTTGTTAAACCTTAGCTCATAGAGACTTTACCCACTTACTGCTTAAAGGCAATTCATACACTAGTAGTCCACTAACCAAGTCTTTACCAATTAATTGAGAACGTACTCGTTGATTTCAAGGGTCACCTGCCAGTCCAATCTAAGGGCAAAGATAGGTTATTATTCGTGATCCTATTGGTCTAGATGTATTAATCACTATATGGAGAGCCATCCCGGCATCTAGATTACTTGGTCCGTATCACTAGATCTAGTTGAATGATAGGTCGCATACAAAAGCATGTAAACAAGTATAAACTGATAAACATAAACAAGCAATCAACGATAAATTAAGCAATCAAGATAAACAAACTAAACATTCAGATCTTCATAATAATGGCTAATACCTGAAGGTATTAGCCTTCAAACGTCATAATCAATACAAAAGTAATAATTTAGCCAAGCTAAACTAACCGAATTAACGAATGATACTAAAAACTAAACGATTACAAGAGTATAGGAGATTACAAGTTGTTTCCTATAGAATTAATTACGTTGCAAGACCTCTTCTGCTCTTCTTCTCTTCTGAAAATTGACCTTTATGGTTTATGTTTTGAAAATATGATTTAGTACACTTAAAATCCGTTTTTAGGTTTTCTATTTATAAGGTCTGGAATTTGGTCGATAAGGCATATTGACTGTGGTCTATACAGGCGGTGCTCACAGAGGTTTCCTTGGAGTAGGGACCACAACGTTTCGAATATCTTTTTCCCACAGAATATTTTATTACCATAACTTGAATACGGCATATAGACTCCTCTGGATACAGTGTATTGATCTTTTTTCCCTTGTGGTCTTTGGTGAAGTGCAGAGACATATACGCCGTATCTTCCTTGATGGATACGGCGTATAGGATGTCAGAACAGTAGTCTTTATATTTCTTTGTTTAAGCTCCTGAATGCGTGCCTTTTGCTAATCTTCACCAAGTACTCCATAATTACTGCAATTCTCATATACAAACGATTAAGTAACAATTCTTTGCAATAATTATACAAAATAGGTTATTTACATGGGATAAATGATGCTATAAAAGTAACATTATTTGATGTCATCAACAACATATCATACCACGCGCGTGGAGCTTGTTTAAGACCATATAGTGCCTTTTTGAGCCTGTAGACGTGATTTGGCTTGTCTGGATCCATGAATCCTTTTGGTTAAGAAACATAAACCACTTAGAGTAGCTCATCATTCAAGAAATCCGTTTTGACATCCATTTGATAGATTGTCATGTTCTTGGTGGCAGCATTAGCAATGAAGATACGAATGGCTTCTATTCTGGCAACAGGTGCAAACAATTCCTCGAAGTTTATTCCATCCTCTTGTCGGTATCCTTTAGTAACTAATCGAGCCTTGTTTTTAAGTACACCGCCACACTCGTCTTTCTTGACTTTGAAGATCCACTTCAATTTGATCAACATTACAAGATCTAGACACGGTACTAATTCTCATACTTGCAGTCTCTCGAATTCATGTATTTCTTCTTGCATTGAATCAATCCAGGAGGGTTCGAGCATTGCTTCTTTATAAGTTTTTGGTTCAACTGAAGTGAGAAAGGCATCAAAATAACACCACATAACATCAGTCTGAAGTTGATTTCTGGTGGAGACTGAGCGAGAAGGATCTCCGATCACATTTGCTATTGGATGATTCTTAGTCCATTTACCTAGAAGTTCAAATGGAGTGTAGGATGGCCGCACATTAAATGATGATCCTTGAGAAGTTGAGTCTTCATGAAGAGTTTCATGAAGTGGATCATCATGAAAGTGTGGTGTTTTTGGGGATTCTTCAAGACCTTGAGATATAATTGGAGATTGTTCTTGTTCTTGTGTTGATGGGATACTTGTTGATGGTACATCTTGGTCAATTGAAGTTGACACAGGTAAGCCGGCTATATCAACATCTCTAGGAGTAGCAGCTACTTAAACTGGAGAAATAGCACTCGGTGGAGGATTGAAGTATTCATCGAACATGGGTTGGAACAAACGATCCCAATCATTTTTGGTTGGTGGATTAAAAGGTTGTTGAAGAATAGGGTTTGGTACGAGTCCTGAATTGGATGTTCCAGGAGTCATAAATTGGAGCCCGGATCCTGAAATGAATTGTTCAAAAGCCATCGATGTTAGCTCATCGAACATTACATGAATGGTTTCCATGATTTTCTGGGTTCTCCAGTTATATGTTTTGAGCATCCAGAGTCCAGATACCAGAGAACAGTCTGGACAGCCTGTCATTGACAAGAGAAGAAGAAGATGGAACATCTGTAAGGATTGGATTTCAAGTTGTTAGCAATCCTAGATTCTACAATCTTATCCTTTTTACTCAAACTTACAAATTTTACTTGTTTGGGTCTCCTGCTATAGACTTTAATCTCTAGTTTTTGTGTTTCAACTGAGTGAGAAGTGGTTTCCTTTATGGGCACTACTTTAGTGAAAGTGAACCTAGTTAAAGGGCATGAGTTACCAACTAAAGTAAACAGTTTCCTGTAGGTTTCCACTTATATCCTATTTCAGTGAACACTTTACCCGTAGGTTTCTGAATATTATGCTGTTTGCTTTGCTTAGCCGACTTAGATTTAGAGGGCACATTCACATTATTCACAAAATCAAGGAAACACACATCATGATTTTCATCAAACATACATTGTTTACAGTTAACACAAATTAACTCAAAATTCGCATTTAACATAGCATGCTTAACATTTGCATCACAAATAGGGTCTTTAACATGATTCTTTTTATTAGAACTTAAATTAGCTCTCCTAAGTTGGACTTCTACTTTATTCTTCATGTTGCTACTTGGTGTTTGCGAGATCCTATCATTCTTTTTATTGCCTGTCGGCTGTGATCTGCTAGCACTAGTAGAACTCTTCAATCTTGTAGAAGGCAACATATGTTTGTTAGAATCTGGTGTTTTGGATGACTCTATCTATTTATGAATGTTGCTTGAGGATGTGAGAGGTTAAGAAAACCTAACTTTCTTGACTTTGTTCATTGGTGTGACATCAACCAATTTCTCACTAGGTTTATTCGCATTAGGGCATGTGTCTCGAACATAAACAAGTAACTCCTAAATTTGTTTGGCATGCTTACAGGCAAAGTCTAACACATTATCTAAAGGTAGTTTTGCTTTAGCTAGTTCGACTATTCCCTGAAGAATATATGCTTATTCCTAAGTGTACTTAAGATAGTCTATGTGAGTGTCCCTATTTTTCAATAACCTAGGAGCTAAAGGATCTAAATCAAGTTTGAACATCCCTAGAGCAATAGTGGTGGCATTAGTTAATGTGGTGGCATTATCAAGTACATTTTTACCTTTTAATGTCACAAAAACATTTTCTTGAATTTGACCTTTTAAATATGCATTTTCCATAGACTTAGAATTTAATTGAGCAATTAAAGAGTCACAATGTTCTTTAGAAAGAGTACGTGTCTTTTTAATCGAATCAAATTGATCTTTGTAAATATTTTTCAAATGCTCAATTTCTTTATGTAAAAGTTCATTTTCAAAGAGTAATTTTGCCACACTATGCTCCAACTCAATGTTTATGGTTTCATTCTCATCCATTTCTTGTTTGACTTTCTCCTCCTTGTCATTTTCTCTCATAGATCTGATATGTTCCTTCAACTTACTAATGGTAGTGTCTTTAGCTTGTAGCTGAGCTTTTAAATCGTTATTTTCAAAATATTCTGGAATTTTAAGAGCATTTTGATTATCACAAGATTTGTCTTTTTGAAAAATTTCTTGATTAAGTTGCATTGACAATTCAAGAGAAATACAGTGTTTTTCAAGCTGTGAGTAACTTTTCAAAAGTGCATTATACGCATTTTGTTTTTTCAAAAGCTTAGCATCAAGATCAAAACACAAGATTCACTACTTTGCATTTCCAAATTCACAGAATCACCAAAAACAACAGTAGAATTCATCATATATAGCATAACGTCTTGAGACATGATTTGGTGTAAGAGTCGATCATTGCCAAGAAAAAGTTCTTTCTTATGAATTTCAAAACACTATTTGTCTACAGAACATTGTTGAACAACAGCTTCCATCTGGTTAAAAACTGTTTGTACTTCTGTTACCTTATTTAGAAGATCTTTATCAAAAACATTGAATATGTCTTTTAAGGTCTTTAAAAATGGAATAATTTCATTTAGAAAATAGCTTTAGTGTGTTCAAACCCCCATTCCCCTTTTGTAATAGCATCAGGTGTAATTTGCTTTTTCACCACGGTGTCAAACTTGCCAAGATGGTATTTAAGCTTTTTAAGGCTTGTATTAACCAGGCTTACCTTAGGGAGTTCCTTAGGAGCCTTAATTTTGACAGGTGAAATATTAGATTGGTCAGTATTAGGGTGTGAAATTTGTAACCAAAAAGCTTATTCATCAGACAATTCTTGTTGTTGAACAAAACGTTTACCAAAATCTTCAGACAATTGATTTAACTCAACATAATTAATTAGAGTAGTATTAATTTTCTTTTCTTTTGAAATTGGATCGTTTTGTTTTGCAAGCATTTTAGATCGACTTACTTCTTCCAAAATCAATGTCTCTTCATCATCAATCACAGAAATAACAGCATGTTGACTGGATATTACACTACCATCATACAAGGTTGGCTTAATCCGTCGAGCTTTCTTGAGATAAAACGGATTTTGATAACCAAGAGCTTGTTTGTGAGTGTCATCGTAAAAAAGTTATGGCTTTGTTAACATGTGCATTATTTGAGCAGATTGACCCACTTTATAAACAATATTATCTAGTTCCTTGATTTTCTTTTCTAAATTAATTTCTTTGTCCATATATTTACTTTCCTTTTCTTTGGATTCATTTTTGAAAACAGTAAATGTTTTCAATAAATATTCCTTTTCCTTGATTTGATTAGAAAGATTTTGTTCAAGTGAGTCAATTTGCTGCTTAAGTGCAAGTTTTTCCTTAATCATATCATCCATTTGAGAATCGATCATTTTTTCACGAGTGCTTAAATCAATATTAAGTCTCTGTTCAAAAGTTTTGACACGTTCTTTATATCTCTCAAGCTCAACGGTTAAGGATTCATTATTCTTTTCTTAATTAGCCTTTTCCTAATTATTTACATGATTAATCATTTGTTCAGACATTTGTTCTATAACAGATAAGATCATTGAATCTTGTTGTGTATACAAATTAGTATATTGAATAGCTACTTGTTGTGTTTCTTTCAAATATTAAGAGTACGAAATGATATTTCTATAACTTGTTATCTCATTATCTGGAAAATCAACAACTGATGTTTGTTTAAAATCCTGCATTGTATGCACACTTTGATTATCCATATCATTATGATAGAGTTTAGAATGAGGTACCTCTGAGATAACGTCTGAACCATAGTTGGAAAGATTAGCCATTAAAACCGCTTGTGTAGTAGAGACATCATCATAGTCAGTATCATAAGCATCTAGATCCTCAGTCTGGAAAGTAGCATTGTTTAGAATGATTGTCTGAGCAGCTTGACCATCTGGAATGCCTAGATCTGCAAAAAATGCTAGTTGCTCTTCATCCAATATTTGACCAGATTCATGTGCTTCAGCCAACATTGCCTTGTCCTTAAACCATGCAGCGTTCCTTGGCCTCTTAGGGTGAGTGCATTGCCTAGCTATGTGTCCTTCACCTTGACAATTATAGCATTTAACAACCCTTACCTGCCCTCCTACATTGTTTCCCCTAGAACTAGTAACATTACCCTTATAGCCAGTACCTGCATAACTTTGTCCTTGCCTCCCTTGAACTTGTTGCACAATAACCTTGCCGTCTTGAATAGTGGCCTGGTTTCTCAGATTAGAGGAAGTTCTAAGTTGATTGTTGGTTAAAGGGAACCTTGAAGTAGCTACAGCTGACAGGAAAGCCATTTCCTTGTTGAGACAAGCAATTGGATCATCTCCTTGAGTAAACACAAGAACATTAAGACCTGAGTCTAATTGAGGAAACTCAGTCATTGGTTGAGTTGAAACTTAAGGTGAATGATAAGAAATTTGTGGAACATATGAGGTTTGATGATCCATATGAGACTGGTATTGTTGTGATGGTGGAACAAATAAATGAATGATTTGTGGTTGTGATGGATGAGGTGCTGCATTCATTGGTGAATATGTTTGAGGAGAGTGGACTTATAGAATCATTGTGTTTGTTTGTTGAGGAAACTATGTAGTGTTGTATGGAGAATAATAGTTGGTAATGTAAGACGGTGGTCGATTGAAATTGGAAACAAAGGCAAGAGGATCTTGGTATCGTTCACGCATTTAGTGAGTTTCATTTTCATGAGCCTCATGTTGTTCAAGATAGGAATACAATTGATCATAGTTTGTAGTATGCAAATCTCTAGCCAACTTTACATCCGTCACAAATTTGCTCCATTCTGGCGGTAGACTGGTAAAAAACATTGTATTTACTTGAACTGGTCTAATTGACATGTTGATGACGTTCATGTTATTGATTAGTTAAGCAAATCTCTAGTAGTACTGATACAGTGTTTCACCTTTTACAAATGAGAACTTATCAAACTCATCATACAATTTACATTCCCTTTCTTGTAATGACAATTTCATGCCTTGCATAAGAAGCTTAACTCTGTCCCAAATCTCTCTGGCAACTTTATGATGATTGACAATGTCATACACATCCGGTGGAAGAACCTAAAGAACAATGTTGGTAGCTTTAAGATCATAGTCAGCTTGAAGCTTCTCTGTAACTGAAAGTTCTTCAAATTTCTTTGTCCTAGTGGTTCCATCCTCTTGAATAGTAGGCCATACAAGTGGACCATTTTGAATTGAGTTAAGAATCATTCTACCGTTCTCCCTATTTTCCATGTATAGTTCGATACTACTCTTCGATGAGTCATACATAGATTTCTCCAACATGGGAGGACGGTTGTCCGCACCGGCAATGATCATGAATTCTGCTAAAGTTGTCATTTTGTTAGCCTTAATTTTATATAAGTCGAACAAGAATGTTATCGGTCTTATTAGTCGTAATTAGTCTTGTTAAGTAATAGGCTAGTCGGGATTAACGGGCTTGGATTGTAATCTAATATTGTCCATGTTTCGGGCTCGAAGCCCAAGATAAGCCAAGCCCTATAACACCCCCATTTTTGACATATAGCAGCGGAAGCTAATCAGGATATTATTTCATAGTACAATAGTCATAATCGTAGAAAATGACTCAAAAGAGACGTTTTTAAAAGATAAGTTATCATTCATTATTTCATCAGAGTTTTTACAAATAGAGGTCTCAAAATCTACATGAAAACATAAAGTTTGAATGATAACAGTTTAGCCATCTTCAAGTCCGTGCCAATCCGTGCCATAAGTTGCTCA